>JAQIXA010000816.1:0-33798 GCA_034699045.1 Nanhermannia cf. coronata Gr-Ori-00579
AAATATTTTTAATTTTGATTATTTTTGAATGACTTGTTTCCTTATTCTATACTAATACAAGTAATATTTGTATCTAATTATACTAGTACGAGTACCATACTATATTTTATTTTTATGAATGATTGATGTTTTGAAACGTATTTAATAAATATTACGATTTTTATTTCACCAAAAATATCGATATCAAAATATTCACAATCATTTGATTTATGAATTGAAAAAAATCGGAAATAAACTTGTTGCTCAGATTGCAATCGTAAAATGTAATTTAGGTTTTTTTTAGATACTTTTGTTCATTTACCTATTTAAAGCGGTTAAACTAGACTGAAATATCTGTATATGGATATGTATTTAGTTTTAGGTGATTTAATGCTATTTAAAGTATCAAAATTTCTTTAAATAGATTGGTAATCATCATTAGTACATTAGCAATCAGATTGGATTTTGGAAATAATTTGAGATTATTGATACATTTCGATTTCAAGATCTTATCAAATTAGATATTGTACAAAATAAATTCAAAATTATGCAAAAATTTTTGCAAATTTTTTGAACAATTTGAACAATTTCAGTCTAAATTTCTATCTGGATTTCAATCTAATTAACATTTTGGAAATTTTTGTTCTCTTGATCAACTGAGTTTTTGCTAAAATTTAGTAAATTTTACATCCAAATTTTACTTTATTGACTTTTTCTTAAGATTTTGAAGTGATTTAAATTAATTAAAACTTTTTATTCCAGTTGTTTTAATAAAATTTGGAAATTTTGATAGATTTGGCAATCGCTAGTTGAAATTTTAAAAAATTTAGAATCACAATTGCTAAAATACAGATTATTTTGCCAAAATTCTTTATAGAAAATCGGCATTAGACATTTGATTCCAAGATTTGTAGTTTTCAAACTCTGATTGATATTTTAGAATTCTACTTTTATTTCTTTTTTTTTCATTTTATTTTAAACTTTAAAAAAGGCAAAATCTAGAAACTATAAACTTTTCTTTACAAGATTTTGAGAAATTTTTGAAAAGTACTTGCCTATTTTCAATGGACCTAAAAATCTGAAATTTACAAAAAATTTGATTTATACAAAATAGCAATCGTATAATTTAAAAAATTTCCAAAATTTTGAAAAAATTCGATATCTTATTTCATAACCTAGATAAGGAATTTCATCAAATACTTGAAAAAAGTTCTTTGCCTTAAGATTTCCCTATTGAAATAGTTAAGAATGGTGGTAGACTACCACTGGTATAGTTTAATGGGGACATGAGTCAATAGTCGGGAAAAAATTCAAAATATAAAAAAGTCTTGGCGAAATTCTAAAGAAAAATTTGCAAGTCTGTCTGGCTCATTCTGATATGCAAAAATAACTAGACAAAAAGATAGCACTATATAGTTCACTTCTACTCGTA
Organism: Nanhermannia cf. coronata Gr-Ori-00579; assembly: GCA_034699045.1. Taxonomy (NCBI): domain Eukaryota; kingdom Metazoa; phylum Arthropoda; class Arachnida; order Sarcoptiformes; family Nanhermanniidae; genus Nanhermannia; species Nanhermannia cf. coronata Gr-Ori-00579. Next base: position 1,412 of record JAQIXA010000816.1, read on the forward strand.
CTAGTTCTAAATTTAATTCAAAATTAAATATACTTGAGAACAAAAGTTCGGATTAGATTCTTGATTATCTTCAGACTATCCCCTACTTATTATAGTCAAACTTTTTTTCAAATTCTAAATACGTAAGACTTGCATTTTATTAAGATTTTATTTGTTTAATTTTATCTCTATTTTGATTGTTTTATCAAAATATATGGGTATATTCAACCAGAATAGGGTAAAGATTATATTGGAGCATAATTTTTAGTTTTCTGAAAGCCTTATTCGACTAAAATTTTGATTCTGACCTACCGGTATCCGCTCAAAACCATCAAAACCATCACTGCTAAAAGCTCAAAATTCAAAATTTTGATTTTATCTAAAATAAATGCTCAAAATCTTATCCTATTCTTTTCAATGTGTTGAGTATAAATTATTAATTATAGAAAAATTGCACATTTTTACCTAAATGCACCTAACTTTGGTCAAGTAGTTTGAGCTGTCATGATTTTAGCAATAATTTTACCTACCTACCTTAGTACTCTGTACCTACCCTAATATACCTACCTATATCTCAATATATTGATCGCTTAAATAAATCTAAAATCTAAAATGACATTTGTATCTGATCTAATACAAGTCATTATTGGAAGTTTGCACTTTTATAGATTCTTATAATCATACAGATTATATCGAAGAATTTAACAAAATTTTCTTATAGGTAAGTACCCTATATATTATTATAGTCATAGTAGGGTACTAAAGTTATAGTCCTAATGATCAGATTCCAAAATCTCCACAAAATTAATCAAAACCTAATTTTGCATTTAATTAGGTAGGTACAGATTATATAACAAAATGTCCTAATAAAGTACTGATATTCTAATCCCAATTTTCAATTTAAAATGTCCTAGTTTTAATCCAAAATTTGATTAAAGAAATAGAACCTAGAATTTCATAATGAATAATATTTAATTCTATCCCTATTTTGGTAGAATTTACCTTTATACTCTGGATATTTAGTCTAACTTTTCACCTGTATAAAATTAACCCAAATTTAAAAAATTTTTAACTTAAACTAAGCTAAACTAAAAGAATCTTGGATTACTTTCATACAGAGATAAAATTTGATTAAATCGAAGCCTTTCAAAATTGAAAATGAAACAAATACAACTATCAAAGTCTCGTAGAAATAAATTAAGGATACTTTTAAACGACAAAAGTCGCATTTTTCGAGTTTCTAAACTATTTCTGGTGACATAATTTCCATTTTTGCTTCATATATACCTTAGTACTAGTACTTAAACAGTACAATTTAAACGATAGTTGTGTGCATTTTAAATTTTAGATCAGTTTTTTGCATTGTCTTTGTCTTTTTGCTATATTTTGAGCCAATTTCATATATCTACATAATATAAAAGTACTACAAAGAATTTTATAACTTGTGTAAGCAAAAACTGAGAATGAGACATTTTGTGTAAATCAGGAAGTTGGATAGCGAATCGAGTAGAAAAAAAAGATTAACCTGAATTCCCCCCTCTTTAAATTTATATTTATTTATAAATGGATTAAAGATAATATACTTTTATAACACAATGTAAGTATATGGTTAGGTATACTCTGTATAACTCGTAAGTCGAGAGAAAAGGAGGAAATGGACAATTTAAGTGAATTTAAATTAATTTTTAAAACGCTTTAAATAATAACTATATGTACTACTTTAATTGTAGTTAAATCAGGTTACAATAATATTTTGATTTTAATTCCTAGGCCTATTATTTCAAGTTTCAAGTCTTTTATTTCAGAAAAAAAATTCTTTGAAAATTGTCATTGTTCCAATGTAATGTATGATTTAAACTAGGATTTAATGAACTACTTTTTATTTGGTCATAAATTGGGGGTGAAAGGTCAACATCTGGGTCAAGTAAATGTCAAATTCAGAATCTCCATCATCAATTATCCCAATAGCAACTTATATCTTATAATCCGTAATTTGATTTTTGCAAAATTTTGCAAGTTTTTCTATCTGTATCTATTTGATTAACGTGGCTTCGCAGAACCATTAAGCCAATTGAAATTTTTTGTCGAAATGGGACAATTAGATATTATAATATGGGTCCTTTATGTCAATTTTGGTTAAATTCGGCTCAATAGTTTTCGAGTAGCCTTCTGGACAAAACAGACAACCTGACAAAAACCAAGTAAATTTGAATAGTAAGTGCTCGCTTTGCTCAGCCGAAAAAACATGTTCAAAGGTTTTTGAAAATTTGTGAAAAGTTTAAGATACTTATATTGACCTAGAGGTTTGAAACTTACAGGAATGTCAAGTTAAAACTTCTAAAATCTCCATGTCACATTTTATTACAAGAATTTTCTCAATGATGCTTGTATTTATCTGTAGCTTATGTATTTAAGCTCAGAAAAACGTAATTTAGGCTTTAATTTCAGGCTTAAGTAGCTTAAAAATTAGGATTATATAGTACACCTATAGTATACGGATAGATAGTTAAAAAAAATGCAAAATTTTATAAAATTATTATAATTATAGGTAATTTTAAGGATTCAATTCAAGTATATTTGCCAGGTAAAAATTGTACCTATGTAGATAATCTTGAAATCTTGAAATTTGGACTGGATGTGATGGGTTAATGGTTTTAATTTTGATTCTGGTCTAGAAAACCCAGCTTATTATCCTGATCCTGATGGAGATCTGAAGAGCAAATTATCATAATTATAATTGAGCTAAATAGAAATATTATTATTTTTCTAGATTTATAAAATCAGTTACATAAGTTCGTTTACTTTAAGTATAAGTATACCCTATATGTGATTTTTATCACTTGAGGAATCAGAAATCAACAAATTAAATGCAAGTTCAATAATAATATTCTTATCTCAATTTCACTTTTGAAATCCTTTAGAGTATAATAGGAAATCTTTGATTTTCAGTTGAAATTTGAGTTAAGAATACCACTACAAATTAGTAGGTATATATATAGGTAGACTAAATAAATGGAAAATAAAAGTTCAATATTTTTGAATTCCAGGTGAATTGTAGCGTATCTCCTTAAGGGCCAGCCCACTGTATCCTTTGAAAAATTTGAAATAAGGTTAGGTTTAGGTAGCTAATTTATTAAACAATACAGAAGAATTCCTATATAACGTATTATTTTCAATTTAAATCGATATGGTATGGTCTAATCAGCTCTGAAAATCCAAAATTTGTCTCAATTTTACTATCCCTAGTATCTATTACATAATACTCTCTGTTTTTAGAAATCAAATAAGTTGCAGTCAATTTCAAGCCTAAAAACTTTAGACTCATTTAACATGTACACATATACTTGAATTTAAGCCAAAATTTCGTTTTTCAGGACTGAACTATATGATTAGAATACTATAGGTTAATTAATTAATGTTTTGTAGGCACTTTATACCATTTGGATTTTGCTTGAAAAGTCTCCCTAATAAATAAAAATCTAAATATTTTGAAATTTTTGATTACCTAACTAAGTATGCTCGTATTGGCAATCATTTTTTAAACAAAAATACTATCCACAATCGACTGTACATCGAAATTTTTCTGTAATAATTTACTTGCCTATTTTATTTATTTGTATTTGTCTAGCTGTGAAAAAAATCTCATTACAAATTGTATAATTAACAACCTGGAACTTAATTTCAACTTGTAAACCTAATTATCAAAATTCTCAATGAACCCCCCTTAACTCAAATCTCAATCTCAAGTAGGATTCTCTGTTAGTTCAAATTCTGCTCTGAAAAACCTACTTTTACTATCTAATAGGTGTAAAATCGAAGCAAAAATCGAGTTTTTCAAACCCAATATGAGCCTAAATCTTAAATTTTAATGTACATTTGAATCAACTTAAAGAATTTTTATCAAGTTTAGATAAAAAATTTCAAGTTTTAAAAGTTAAGAAACCTATTTAAGTAGTAGGGTACTCTACTATCTGTATTACTTGGGTATATAATTTATGAATATTAAAAACTATAATTATGTTTTAATTCAGTATAAAATTTGAATGCTTTTTGCATTTTATGAATGGCAAAATTAAAACTTGAAATAGAAATAAAACTGAATGAAATAAAACCCAAAGAACTTTCCTATCTTGTCCTTGTCCTAACTATAATAAATTATTATAATAGTCGATAATTATTATCTAAAAATTTATAAATAATTGCATTTGACTTACAAACACACAATTTAAATATGTATGAAACTTGTATAGTATTTCAAAATACTATATCCAATTCATTATTATTATTTTTACATCATTTTTATTGACTTTATAATATAAACTATACGCGAAAGAGTTGATTCATAGTAATTAATAGTAATTTTATATACATTTTCTCGTATAGTTTCTCTACCCTCGTCTTAAAACTTAAGCTTTTAATAATACGTATAATAAATTTACACAAGGTTTTTTAAATTTAATTCTAAATATACCATTATAATTACCTATACATGTGGTAATACATAATATATGAATGAGGAAAGAAGAAAAGTCAAAAATTCTTACAATTATTTCAATATTTTTTTATAAAGTCACTGGAGTAAGTGACCTTTTCATAATTCATCCTTAAAAGTAAATAAATACTAAATACTAAATCCTTAGTACCTAGCACTTAATTCCATAAATTTTAAATCCCATCCCAATAATAACAAAGTGTCTAGTCAATAATTACAAATTACATAAAAATAATTTGAAAAAAAAACAATTTAATTTGATTTGAAATATTTCTCGATTGCGTGGCTAAAAAATATAATACGTATATAGATAAATACATGAACTAATAAAGTATTTAATTTGTATTTACAATTTCATTGATGACTTTAACTTTCTAAAAAATAAATATTTAATACGCTAATTGAACCATTTTCTTTTAAATATCTCTTTTTTTTATATATATATAAATATAAGTACACAGTGTCCTTCGATTTCTGACATAATATTGTTTATAACCTAATTCAGTTGTATATCGGTAATATTGTAATAATAATAAGCTTCATTTTATATAAGGTAATTTATTAAGCAAGTTAATTAAAACGAAAATTTGAACTATTTGAACGTATTGATCGTTATTTATAGGACGACTCTCTCATTGATTAAATAATACCTACAGTTACAGTATATATTTATAAATGTATCAGTAGTAGTATAGCGATTTAAATTAATTACCAGTATAATAATTGAGTAAGTGGTTAGTGGTTTGTAAATATACCTAATATTATTACGATTATCGATGTAATTAGTAATTACCTATTTTCAAGATTTGCCTACACAAGATTACGAATATGAGATAAAAGTCAATTAATTATTTATATATTTTTTGAGTTAAAGGCCTCAGAGTCAAACTGGAATTTACCTTCTACTTAATTATAGACTAACTTTACATTAAATTTGAAATTTGAATTTCCTGAACTTTAGCACTAGTTTTCAAAAAAGGCAATAAAATTTAAAAAATAAGGTAAAAAAAATGTGTAGCAGTAAGATGCTTTAAAAAAAATCCATTGAAAAACATCTACAAATCACAAAAAAAAACTACATAAAATATCGATAAAAATGATAGATGAAAATGAACAACTTTCCATGATTGTAAAATTCTAATAAAAAAATATTTATAATAAGCTAAGCTAACTATTCGCGAGGTAGTAATACATAAGTTAATATCACTTTTAACTGTACAGAGTACCTATTAAATATACCATACCACGCACACGCACATTAAAAAATCCTAGCAGCTAGAGATAATTAAATATAATTACATAGTTATATACAAATTACAATTACTGTGTGAACGACAATGACAAGGAGGATTTAAGGCGATGAGAGATTACATTTTTATTCTTTATTGTTATTAAACTAGGTGATCTGGATCCAATCCCTGCTCAAATCTCTGCCACATTCTCAGGTATAGTCCCTCTAAATCTGCAGCATATTTTTTAACATCGAATAAAGATGATTCCGTTCGACCGCTCCATACTTTAGTTCGAACCGCTTTCAGACTAAAAGAGACAAAATGAAATTAATTTCAATAATTTATTTACTCATTACTTATCACATCATTTTTATCTTATACCTATTCTTACTATTAGTTTTTATAATAGGTGTAAAAAGCAAAAATTGTAATTAACTTTACATATTCGCTGCAACATAATATACAACATTCTAATCTGACACACAACATAGGATATATTATTATTGTTAGGCCTATTCTGCTAAAAAAATCAGATTATATGTCTTAAAATGACAAGTAGATCATAGATATATTATGCATTTAACATTTAAGCCTAAATTGGATTTATCAAAGCTGAATCAAATGAATAAAGGTACTTACAATTCTTTATCGTTGCCGAGTCTAATAGCAATCTCTTCGTATTCTTTCCTCGTATTTGCAACCAACTCTGCACAGTTCATTGTGTGTAGCTGTGAGGCAGCAACTCTTGATGCTAAAGTTTCCAATGGATAGGTGACCACGGGAGTTCCTGCAGAACATCATAGATTTATAAAATAATTACTTAAAGCAGATTAGTATAATATTTACCAGCCCAGAGAACATCCATTGAAGTTGTATGTCCATTACATAGCGGTGTATCTAAACAAACATCAGCTAATTGACCACGACGGACATGCTCTTCTTTTGCTGCTACATTACTAAATATTATACGACCTGATGGAAGACCCAATGAAGTGGCTGTTGACTATTGATTAAACAAGAAAATATTTATAAAAAATATATCATCACTACCTTTCATGACAAAATATTCTTTAACACTTACCAAAATATTTGTTTCTCCTACAGCAGGAAATCTTAATAACCATAAAACCGAATTCGGTACTTTTTTTAGAATCTTTAAAGAAAATTAAATAAGATTAGTACACAATCATTTAAAATTGATTAGTTTTATAACTTACATTAACCCAAGAAATTAACGTTTGAGGATCAATTTTATAAAGTTGATTAAAATTACAGTAGATAATCGCATTTTCAGGCAGACCGTACTGTTGCCTTGTTGTTATCAAAATATTTTGCGGAACTTCTTCACCTGTCGCTGCTTTATTGTTTGTCTGTGGTGTTGCGAGCCCATTTTGAAGTATTAGACCATTCACTGTCGTTGAAACAAGACCAGTTCGGATCATTGTCTCAATCGGAGTTGTTGTTGGAAGTTCAGCAACTTTGAGTGAAAATGTAACTACATGAGAAACGGACGAAGCATTTGATCCTGAAGATTTAACAATTTCTCGAATTTCCTTTACATCCGTACTCCTTAAAATGGGTGATATATCAGGAGCATTTATTACGGCTACATTGTCTGCTACATCTGCTGCATTTTGGTTCTATTTGTATTTGTATCATAAAAAAGTTATTTTATAAATGCTTTACATAAGTTTAAATACATAATATGACTAGAAAAATAATTGACAAATTACCGGATCTTTTATCACAACTCTTTCTGCCAAATGCGGAAACATGTGCTTATGATCTCCAATAAAATATGTATGAGGCATATAGGCAAATTTTTCACTATAATGGTCTTCATATTGTATAGGTGACGTGACTTCATCCGTAATGATATAATCTAAAAAAAAGTAATATTTGAGTTGTTATTAGGCAGGTATTAATTATTATTAGCAGGCAGGTATTATTTTATTGTAATAAAAAGATTAATAAGTATTTTAAATTACCTATATAACTTGCTCCACTTGTACCAGGATAACCTAACCACAACACTTGGATGGGAGCTGGCTTCAAGGCAAATATTTCATTTCGTGCACCTTTAGTGTAGCCATTTAAGTTCACTAATACATGTATTCCATCAGCATTTATTCGCTCAGAGGCTTTACCATTACAAGTAATCTATAAAAAGTAATTATAATTACTTATAGTGTTAAAATAGTGAAGCAATATTAATTTTTATAATTTCGACTTTATTTACTTGAGAAAGATCAACAAAGTGTTCAGCTTTTCTAGATACATTAGATCCTATACAAAACAATTAAAATTTAGAATACTTCTTGAGAGCTAATAAAAAAAATTGATTTTAAAACTTACGGAATGTTGTACCATCGTCAGGACTTAAGGCATAGCAAAATATTTCAACTTGGTCTCTTCTATGAAGTCCTGGAATCGATTGCATTAGATGAGATGTAGGATGATTTCCAAAATCCGAAGAGACATAGCCAACTCGTAACCTCTGTCCATTTGGAATGGACTTGGGGAATTCAAATGGTGGCTTATGCAATACCGCAACCTGCAAATAAAATTTAAAGTTAATAATTTACAGTACAAGAAAAATAAGCAAACACCACAACACTACATATCTACTAATTTTTTTTTACCTTCTCCGTACACATTGTAGCATGCTTAGAGGCAATTAGCAATCTTTGTTGATGTGTCAATGGATATAACATAGAATGATGAGGATGAACTGAAGGCAATCGATTTTTCTCCAATTGTTCTGCTACAATTTTAACAAGTTTTTCCATTCTCTCTTCATAGTCTGACCAATCGCAAATAATTTGTAGACAGTGAACCAGATTACAATATGCGTCGGGGAAGTCTGATTTTAATTTTAGAGCTGTTTTATAGCTTTGAATGGCTTCAGGAATATTCCCAGAATCTTTATGAATACTTGCTAAATTACTATGGGCATCAGCAAACGTTGGATTAATTTGAATGGCTCTCGTATAACATTGTAGTGCTCCTTGAATATCTTGCATCTCTTTCAAAGTATTTCCCATATTACTATAGGCATCAGCAAAAGTTGGTTGAATCCTGATTGCTTCTTTATAATGAACTAAGGCCTCTGTCAATTTTCCTTGTTGCTGTAATACACTGGCCAGATTACTATGAGCTAAAAAATTAAGAAAAACAATTTTATAATACTAAACATGATAAACATGCTAAACTACCAAAAACTACTATGAAAAAGTATAAAGTAAATAGATATAATTAATACCTGCAGCAAATTCTTGAAACACCTATCATAATCAAGATTTTGATAAAAAAAATTATTTAGTGTGTATAAGATAAAGATATAAAATTATAATTATTTTCTACTTACATCAAGCGCTTTCAGATACAATCTGGTTGCTTCTTCAATAAGACCCTGTTCTCGTTTTATATTAGCCAAATTATTAAGTGAGTCTGCATGAGTAGGGCATAGTTTTAATGCAGTATTATAGCAATCCTCAGCTTCTTTCACTAGTCCCTTTTCTTTTAAGGCATTGGCCAAATTACAATAAGCTGTAAAAAAATAAATTAAATGATTTTTACCCAAGTATTTTTTAACATGTAAAATTAAAACCGTAGGAATATCGAAATACTTTTTGTAAACTTGTAAAATACTTACCATCAGGGAAATTAGCTTGCAGTTCGATGGCTCGCTTATATGTTTCAATTGCCAAATCTACTTGTCTATGAAATAATTAAAGAAAAATGTCTTTAAATTTAAATAATTAAGTATACTCAATACTTACCCTTGTTCATAATACACGCAAGCTAAATTTCCATGAACTACTGCATTAGATGGATTCAAAGCTAGAGCCCGATGATATGCCGAAACAGCTCTAAAGTATCATAGAAATAATTTACGATTAGTTTCCTTTGAACGCGATTTAATTCCTATATCAGTGTTTGTTTTACCTGTCAAATATTCTAGCTTCCTTTAAAGGGTAAAATAGAATTAAAAAATTAAAAATGCCATGAATTTTAGACTCTAAAATAAAGTAAAGACTTACTTTTAAAACATTTCCCAAATTAATATAAGCATCGAGGAAATTTTGGTCAAGGTTCACTGCCTTCTCAAAGTGATGAATTGCCAACCAGATTTCTCCAAGTGCATTAAAAACACATCCAAGATTACTCCATGCTAAAAAAAAAGAAATAGACAGAGCATTATTGCCTGGATTTTTAAAATTTTAATAGGTATAAATAATTTCTACTTAAACTTACCAACAGCAAAATCAGGTCTTGTCTCAATCGCTTTCAGGTAGCATGCCTTTTTTTAAGGTTAAATGGATTTAAAAAATGGAGAAATAAAAAAATGATTCCAAAAAGTATTTTTAAAGGTAGGTTTAAATAGGTTTTGTAGTAGGAAATTACGACAAGGAGCATCAAATAATGGTAATGATAATTTGATAAGGATTAAATAAAGAAAAATTGATTAGCAAAAACTTTAAGGAAATATTAATTTTGGGCCTATTTATTTTATTATTCATATTGTTCTACTACATAATATATTAATAGTCTTTGAATTATTTAACCTAACTTTTTTGAGAATACTGTTATCTTAAATTCGCGCATCATTATATCAAAAATGTCAAAATTTCTCATAAATGAGTATCCTTAAAACCTACAGATCTACGAGAGGAGGTGTAAAATAATCTAGCGCAAATCTCTTCTAAAAACCCTATCATTTTTATTCAGTAGCGCACACGGAAATCATAAAAAGCCTAACCTAACACTTTAGTTTCGCGCAATAATTTTCTCTTGACTTTAATTTTTCTCAGGATACTCTTATTATTTGCTGTGGGGTGATTGAGTTCAACAATTGAATTATATTTAAACCTATTACTACTGATTTTAACTACGGTTAAGTAAGCGCCGCGCAATTTTTCCCTAAAATAAAAATGAATTGAATAAAATGTAGGTAGTAGAACGCATTATTAAATGAGCAGAATATAACAGCAAACTGAGCGCACTTGAGATGAAAATATGGAAGCACTTTTGATTAAAAAAAAGGTTTTTTTTTGTTTTCTTTTTGGATAGGTAAAGGATTCTAAAGGATTAAGATTGAGAGTACTTTAAGAAATACTTGATGACTTTATAATAGAGGATTAAAATTTAAAAAAATGTTATTAAAGGATGTGCTACATACGAAATTAACTTTATTCACTTGTGTCGTGATGTAGTTGTAGTCTTCAACTGGATTCTAGTTTTGTTGAACAGCGCTGTACTTTCTGAAAGTCAAAAATAATCTGGATTGATGATGATGGTATGGTTGGTGATGGTCAATTCGGTTGTTTGTGATGCCCTACGAGAACCCTAAACCATCCTGTGCTATTTGCAATCGACATCCTAAAACTTACCCGGATACGAAAGATCAAAAATGAAATGAAATCATTAGTCTCATTTAACTCTTTTTTCTTTTCTTCTCCTTCATATTATAATATAAGTATAAAAATAAGTAGCCTCAAAATTATATAAAATCTAACCATTCATTCAATACACATTCATACAAATAAAAAATTATTTATTTATAAAGAAGCAGTGTATCTAAAAAATACTATTAATACCTAATTAGATAAATAAATATCGTACTACTCTACATGCAATATAATATAAGTAATATATTTAAATTGAATCTACTTGCAAAAGCATACTAAAAATAAAAATATTTTTTTTAAATGCAATCATTCAACCACCTATGATGTGTGAAAAAAATTATGAGAAATATAATTGAAAAATATCCTTAAAAATATCTTTCAATCATATAGAATTCATAATTTTTTTTGACAAACAAGTAAGGTTTTTCTAAAAGGGTAGATATTTTCTATATTAACTAATAATTTATATCATAATCTCGAGTTTTGTCTCTTGTGACTAATCAAATCTTGAAATGTGGGTTAAGATAATTATGCGCAAAAACAATATTTCAAAAGTGAACCCTTTCTGTTTTTACATATCATCTTATAAAATGATAAAAAAATAAATTAGCTTTAAAGTATTTAAAAGTACAAATTGAAAATAACAGAGAGGATTTTCTTTTTATAATATATCTTATAAATATCAATCAATAAAATACAATATTAAAATTAAATAATAGTAAAGAATGTATAAAAAAGATAGGTAGCGGATAAGAAATGGTACGAATTACATCATTTTTATAAAAAAATTTTTGTTTTTAAAAAATAAATAATAAAATCATCATTAAATTCCATATACCCATTTTATGAATTACAACAAATATTTGGATTTTATGATGATCGATTGAAATCAAATTAAAGTAAATTAAATACGTAAGTAAATATTATTTGTTCGTACCATAATGAATGAAAGCAAGCTATAAAAATATACATTGAGATTCGAATGAGTTTTGATCGATCTCTTATTTTATCTAATAAAATACATTCTAAGTTCTATAGTGCTTATAATATAAAAATTAAGATAAAAATTGATAAAAAACTTTACATATTTGTTGGATGATTTACTCCACTGTTTTAAGCTTCGATTTGATTCGATTTGAGTACTCAACAATTTTTCTTTATGATAATAGTTGCAATTTGATAGTTCGTTTGACGTAATAAGTGAATGATCAACAGATGTCAAAGTTGAAGGGCTGGATAAGAAGGAACAGGAAACGAAAAAGTTCATGAAATCCTCTTGAGCGAATCACGAGCGCAAAAATGATAAAAAATAAATAAAAAAAACTAAAAGTCCCTAACCCACATATTATAGAATCCAAAAATTTTGTGTAGCTTTTGCAAAAGATTTAAATTTTTTGTTGCCTCAAACTCATATCTCATTATTTTATAATAATTTGTAGCAAGAACAAGACTCTTTTGAGAAAATGAGATAAATTAAAGAAATATAGAAATTATACCCAATTGAAAAGAGTTTTCATTATCAAAGCTAAAAGCATAATATATAATATACTAGTGATATAGTATTTAAAGGATTTAAAATACAAAAAACAAAATATAGTTAAAAGTAAAAAGATTTAAGTTTAACTTTGCTAATGAAAACTGACCATTACTTGGTCTATCCTACTCTTATAAATAAGTATATTGAAATTTTAAAAAAAGAACAAATCTTTTTTTACAGGGAATACAGGGATTTTTTTGAAGGGAAACTTGACAATTACCTTTGCCTCATCTAATCTGCCGAGAGCCTTTAATAAATTACCCAGATCACTTCTAACGCAATAAAGTTCCTATTATTTATTATGAATAAAGAAAGAATAAAGAAATAATCAATAAATTTGCTGAAGAATAATAATATAGATGATAAATATGAAAATAATGAACTTACAGGGTTATACTGAAGAGCTGTGATATATGCTTGAACTGCTTGTTCCATTTCACCTAAAAATGCATAAAATATATTTGGTCAAGTTGCCTGACTAACTAATCTATTCATACAAAGTAATATTTAATTAATAAAAAATAAGTGATTACCTGCAGCAACTAAAGCTGCAGCCAAGTTAATGTAACCATCAATAAAGTCTGGTTTGAGTCGAACAGCATGACGATAATTTTCTAAAGCTTCTTGTAATTGTCCTTTTTCTTTATACACATTCCCCAAATTAGAATAGGCTTCTGCTAATAATGGATTTTGTTTTATTGCCAATGAGCTGAATTGTGCTGATCTGTTGAAAAAAAACCAAACCATCAAATTGTCATTTATTTATTGTAGGTAAATGATTAATGTTCTTATTATTTCTGTTTATTAAGAATACTTACTTATCCAATCTCCTGCATTGAAAATGAATTGAGGATAATAATAAAAGTACAGATGTATTGCTGGATTCCTGCCTCCACAACTGCATGCAATGTCTTTCAGCATTCTCATAGTCACCAGCTTGATACTCACGGTGTGCCAAATCCAATAGACCTATAGTTAAAATTAAAATACGTATAATTTAATTAGGTATGTAAAAATAAAAATTTGGCAAAAATGGAAAATGGGATCAACATTTCGTTTAAGACAGATTCAACTCTGATGAGATACTGGCTTTAATTTCGCTTTCGCATTCATTTATTTGAAAAATGAAGTCTAATGAAATCTAATTTCTCAGAGCTGAATTAAAATTAAACTAATATCTAATATTAATATTAATAATTAATGAACTTACTCATAGTTGTAATCGTGTCGGTCATTTTAAGTTGTAGCTGAACATGTTGATTATTAGCTGCATTAATGAGTCCATTAATAAGTCCCCCATCACTAACCCTCACGAACCGGAAGTTAGTCGTCTGTTGACCACTATGGTTATTTTGACTTCCACCACCACCTCCATTAGTTAGTGCAATTTGTTGATGATTCGATGTATTCGATGAATTAAATGTATTCGAATTGTCCACAAGGACAACTCTTCCACGGCCCTGGTGATAATTGGCCAGATTTGCTTTATTGAGCACAATCACACGATCACCCATTTTAAAAACTCTTCTAATATTATATTTTCGACCTATTTTGATGGATTTCTTGACCACTCGTCTGATCAAATTCAATTATATATATATAATATAATGTACATGTACAAAATACAAAATACAGCTCCACCACCACGACGAATAATAAATAAAAATTGACAAATCTTCTACAAAAATATGACAATCAAAAAAGGGTTTCTCCACCACCAGCACTCAGCACTGGATTAGGATCTGCTGGAAAATAGAAAATATATATTCATTTACTAAATAGCACACTATAAGTAGGTTAAAAACAAAAAAATAGATATACAATGACAATAATACATACAAGTTCTAGGTATATATACATAAATTTACAAATATAATTTCAAAATAATGGTTAAAAATAGGTTAAAATGACAAATAGGGTACCATACCTTAATTGATGGGTTATTTTTATCTGCATAAATTTTCCATTATGTCGACGTCGACCGATCGAATCTTGAGTCGAGTAGTGTTAAATTATAAATAACCATAGATTATCATCTATGGTTTGGTTGGTAAAATTACAAAAATAATGATGAAAAAAACCATAAATAATGATGATGATGTTTAGGAAAAATGGATGATTTTATAACTTTAAAATTATATAAATTAAATGAATTGTAATTGTAATTAAAATTAAATTTGCAATACGTCGATCGACATTTTACTTTCCTATATGGTGTTATTTCCTATACTTATATAGGTACCTTATATATTATATTTGTATTATGTATATATGTATGTACCTACTAGTATACAGCTATACAGTATACTGTATTATATGCAATTATCAATGAAGGCTTGTACCTGTACCAATTCATAATTTTCAGATGGAGTTATTTGTGCTTTTTTTTTTGAAAAATTCTAAAATTATGACATCCTGGGAGAAAATGGGCCTTTTTGGAGGTTTTTAAAGCTTCTTATCGTATTAATTTTCCTGTTTTCTAGTAGTTATTAAGGTTTTGAATGGTATTTTTGGAAATTTCAGACCTCTAGGTCTTCCAGAAGATTTTTTATGGAGTTATTTGTACTTTTTTTGAAAAAAATTCTATAATTTGTGACATCCTGGGAGAAAATGGGTCTTTTTGGAGGTTTTTAAAGCTTCTTATCGTATTAATTTTCTTGTTTTCTAGTAGTTATTAAGTATTCGAATGGTTTTTTGGAAATTTCAGACCTCTAGGTCTTCCAGAAGATTTTTTATGGAGTTATTTGTACTTTTTTTTTTGAAAAAGTCTATAATTTGCGACATCCTGGGAGAAAATGGGCCTTTTTGGAGGTTTTTAAAGCTTCTTATCGTATTAATTTTCCTGTTTATCTAGTAGTTATTAAGTATTCGAATGGTTTTTTGGAAATTTCAGACCTCTAGGTCTACCAAAAGACTTTTTATGAAGTTATTTGTACTTTTTGAGAAAGTAATTTTGTGATCGTGTTGATTTGAAATGGGCCTTTTTAGAGGTTTTTTAAGCTTCTTTTCCTATTTTTTTTTTCTATTTTCTAGTAGTTATTAAGATTTCGAATGGTATTTTTGGAAATTTCAGACCTCTAGGTCAACCGGATATATTTTATAAAAATTAGAAATTCAATGTAGGGTACTCGTAAAAAAGTGCAAGTACATTTAGGGTATAACATTTTCCTATATGACTTTTATGGAGTAGAAAAATCAAACTTTGGACTTAATTTTACTTGTATAAAACCTACTTTAAAATTAATCGACTAAAATAGAGTAAATGTATACTTAAGTAAAATTGAGGTCGAAATTTGGTTTTTCAGACAGAAATTAAACGAATAAATACCATACATAAAAATGTCATAAGAAAAGAGCTTTTAAAAAATGTACTCTGATTATATTCAAAAAGTACTGAAAACCTAATTTCGACCAATAGTTTACAAATATTTACATACGTGTAAAACTAATAGTACCCTACCCTTCAATAATTAAAATAACAACTCGGACATCTGAAAAGAAAACATTTCTGGATAAGTATCCCTATACTATGTAGCCTATCACCAAAAAAAGGAGGTTTTTAAAGCATCTTTTTCTATTTTTATTCTATTTTCTAGTAGTTATTAAGGTTTTGAATGGTAAATTTTTGGAAATTTCAGACCTCTAGAAGACTTTTTATCGAGTTATATTCGTACTTTTCGAGAAAGTAATTTTACGATTTGTTGATTTAAAACAATATTTGGAGACGTTTAAAAGAGAGAAAGTTTACAAAAATTTAGTTTTTTTAATGAAATTTCAAGAAAAATAACAATTGGGTCATTCGAAAAAATCTTCCAAAGTACCCTATCCCTTTATTATATTGCAATAGTTTACTATTATCAGAAAAATATGCTTTTTTGTTCTAAAATTAAGGGTACCTAATACCTACCTTTTTACTCAGGAATTTTTGCAAAAATTTACAAAAATTTACAAAAATTTACAAAAATTTGCAAAAATTTTGGCCTGGGGTCGAGGGATTCTTATTGCAACCGTGTTCGTAGATAGTATATAACCAACATCGGGTTACAAATGAGAAGGTAAGAAATGCTTATTTATAAGACATCATGTATGTACCAGAAGGAATCGAATACTTGTTCGATTAGGTAGCTTTACAAGAAGCTCGTCGTTGTACATTTTGCGAGCTGATCCGCAGCCCAAAACCCCTTGACCACCAGACCACGATATAATCAACCAAGAAATCTTCTATTTATACTACATACCCTCAAAAATTATCTCAAGCACTTGAATTGATCACTATTGATTAAATTCAGTTCTGAAAAACCAAGTTTTTTTTCTGCAAAATTTAGAAAAAATCTACATACATACACTACTACTACATACATACACTACTAACTACTACATGTATAGTATACAGTAACAAAATACAGATTATACAGGGGTACTTAAGGAATTCAGATTTTTAACAAGTGAGTGAGACTTGAAATCGACAGGAAATTTTACGAATCTGATTACATAAGAAAGTGAATAAACTTGAACTATAAATCAAAGAATGTCAGTTTGAAAAATATAATCAGGCAGCCAGGCTTAAATAGTAATAAAATTATGAACGAAATTAGGTTTTACAGAGCTCATTTTAACGAATATACACAAATGTAGGTATATTGGCATTATAAAAAAAATTCTAGTTTTAGAAAACACTTACATTTTATATAAAAAAAACTCAAATTTTCGGTATCATTTTCTTGAAAAATAGGTACATACAGTAGAATGTCTTTGTAGAGCACCTTTCTAGATCTTACAGAGGAATATCTTTATAAAGTATCTACATTTCTAAATCCTAAAAAAAATAATAAGATTTTTTTTTTCAAAAATACTATGTTAAAATATAAAATAAGAACAAAATATCAAAAAATGATCAACATTTTATTTGCATGAAATAAACATTATTTAATAAATAATACACTGTAATAGTTTCAATTAACTTTTAGCTTTTAACTAGACAGATAATTATCAAAAATTAAACAAAGATATTCAAAAGTACTTTAGTATACAGTATATAACATGCTTAACTAATTCTAATTAATTATATATAGCAAATGTAGTCAATATCGCAAATTTAACTTTTTTTTTATCAAAAAATAAATCTATAATTATAAAAAGTACTTTATAGATAAGTATGTAAAGATCCATAAGAAATTTGGAAGTATTTTTAAGAAAAATTTTCGAGATTTTGATAGCCTTTGCAAAATTCTAAATAATTCTAATTAAATCATTTAATTTATGACTATTTATAGGTAAGGTTTACCAGGTACCTTAAAAATTCAACCTCTCTATAAGGTCACTCTTTATACAATGGTTAATTTTAATATGATTGTTATAAAAAGGTCAGGATTTTTCAGTTCATAAAATTTGGAGACGTTATAGAGAGAGAGAGTGAGAGTGAAAGTTTACAAGATTTTTTTAGGGGTAAGTAGGTAGGGTACTAGGTACTTATAATTAATAATTACAATTATCTATACTAAAAAAATGTATTCTATAACGTTACACTATTTATATAACGTCTTAAGATTAGTTCGATTTTTATAAATATTTTAATTTCTATTGGTACCTTATATGGACACTTCAACTGACCCTTAAATGCTAGGTATAATATATACTTATATTAATATCACTTTTCAAAACTAGGCTTAAATAAACTACAGATATAAATAATTGGTCATTTTTTCCATATACAAACCTACATACTACTTACTATACTAATGGTTTTGATGAATTTGATTTTTTATTTGAAAATTTTGAGTGATAATTAACATAAACGACCTGGTTCCTAATTTAGCTCTCAAAAACCAAATTTTGACTTTTATTTTGCACTTTGAGGTAGACAATAAGGGATAGTTTGAACTACTATAGTATACAGAAACAAGATACAGATTATACAGAGTAATCCAATTAACTATGGCTAAAAATTCAAAACATTTAAGGCTGTTTATACTATAAAAATTTCAGATTTTTTTAACAAGAAATCGATAGAGAATCTGAAATATGTTAAGTGTTAAGATAAAGTTAAACTTGGAGATAACCATGTTAATTTCAATTTGCAAAGCATTTGACTTTTTTTGGGCAATTTTTTTCTTTCATATTTTTTTCAAAGATTATGCCCTAGTTTATTGACCCATAACTTTTGATCTGTTGAACGGTTTTAAGATTCGTATTTTCAGTTAAATTCTCTCGATTTCATGTCTTTTCATGTTAAAAAACCTAAAGTTCTTACGGTATAAACAGCCTTAATAAAGGTCTTAAATTTTCGCCATAGATAATTATACTCGTAGATAAGGATAAACCTAGTATTATAGTGTAGGTTGTTTTAGTAAGTAGGTACCTAAAGTAAGTAAGTACCTATTCTAGCTATGCATGGTCATGGCACTCGTATAAAATATAAAATAATATAATAGACTTGCATACAAAAGTGATGAATTTCTTGGGTATTTTTTGCAGTTTTTGGTTCCAAGCTCATTTTTTGGTTTCAAATTTCAATTGATAACTCTTTACATAAGAATTTTTTTCTTCAAAAATTAACTAATTTCTCAATTAAAAATATTTTTGAAAAAAAATTAAAAAATTGTCTATTTACAGAGACAATAATTTTTCAAATCATAATCAGCCATACAGTCACTCTGCCCTTTGTAGCTATTAATACGACTCACAGAGTCCACCACTTGTTGAGTTCCATTTGAAAAAATCCGAACTTTGGCTTCAAAATGTCCACTACCAGGTGCTGATTCCAATCCCACCAAATAATCTTTAAAATTGACCAATGATCCAAAATTATTCCAAACCTCACCATCACCAATTTCCCGTCCATAAAGATATCGATGGAATTTCAACTCTGAACATTTACCCCTATCTATTTGAGCCTGAAGGATATCATTAATTTTGACCATCACAATTTCACCCAGATGTTTTGAAAGATGAGATTTTTTACTTACTAAAGGTGTGACCCCACACATACAATACCTTTGTGGGATCCCAGAACCCTCACAGGTTCGATTTGAAGGCATTTCTGAGAAGAATGAATATCGAATTTTATTAGAATTAGAGTTTGTCTTGGTTTTATCACGAGGTTTTTCTGTTGTTGTAATCACTGATTCAAAAATATTTCTATTTTTTGATAATACTTTTTGGTCAACTGTTTTGGATGGTTTTGAGAGATGTAGTATGTCATTAAGGGTCTCGTAGAGATCTAGTGGAGTTGTCAGTCGTCCGGAATTGGTCTGAAGATTTTGATACCATGTGGGATGTGAAGCTTTTAAAGATGATGGAAGTCGGACAAAGAAAAATGGAAGACTTTCTTCATAAAATCCTAAAAATGTTTCACGAAAGTCACCGAACCTGCCAAATTATTACAGGAAATCAAAATTAAAATTATTTATTTAAAAGGTTAATTATAATCTTACCTATATCCATGATCTGAAATAAAGAGTATAAGTGTATCATTGCCCCCATGGTTTACGGCGTGCTGGAGTAAGTCTTTATAGTCTTGGTCAAATGGCTAAAAAATAGAAAATTTGAAAATCATGTCAGGATTGTTAATGAGAGGTGACTCTGTGACAATTTGGGGTTTTAAGGATTTTTAGGAACTTTGGCTTTTATATATGGAGGTAAGTACTTATATACGATTATAAATTTAAAAATTTTTGATTTTTTAAGAGTGTTTTTGGTCTAACCATTAGTCCATTAAAATCGTCATGGGCCACAGTAGTAAACCATGAGAGTAGAAAATAAGGTGCTGGTCCGCCGCCAACCCTCGTCACAAAATCGCGGATATAATTGGCCTATTAGAAAAATAAGAATAAAAAGTCAGTTTAGGTTTTTATTATTAGGTTTTTCTGAGCTGAAATAAATCATTAACATAATTAGGTACTAACCATAAAGTCAGTGGGTGTGGAGCCTCCGATACAGGCGTCGTCTGCGGAACCACGAGATTTCCCCATGTACTTGTGATGGGCCACCATCAAAGGTCGTAGAAAATAGTCAGTCGGCTGCTCAACGAATCCTGTCTTTTGATAGTTGAATATTGCAATCCCTTTAAAAAAACCACAATTTATAGCATTCATATGAGTTAATCAACTCTGATAACCTTATTTTGTTAACTCAAATAGGTGACA
The DNA here is from genome assembly GCA_034699045.1 of Nanhermannia cf. coronata Gr-Ori-00579. Lineage (NCBI taxonomy): Eukaryota > Metazoa > Arthropoda > Arachnida > Sarcoptiformes > Nanhermanniidae > Nanhermannia > Nanhermannia cf. coronata Gr-Ori-00579. Next base: position 22,207 of record JAQIXA010000816.1, read on the forward strand.
GTTTTTCAAAACTAATTTAATTTGAGAAAAATCCGATTATGGTCGCAATTTTGAGAATCTAATTAGATTGAGCATCGGAATAATACTCGGAATTATACCCTACCTAATATGTAGGGTACTTTTTTGAAAGACAAAGCCTCAATACTTTTTAACCTATTTATATTTTCTTTTAAAAATCTTAAATTCAAGATTCATAAACACTCTTAGCAATTTTAGCACCAATACGAAAGTGTCAAGTTTTTAAAATGTTGCATGATTTTTTCTAGAATTTTCAAAATTTTGATATTTTATGCACCTTTTTATGTTAAAAATTTACAAAAGTTTAGTTTTTTTGAAAAGTATTTATAGAATTTTTGACTTTTTTGAGAATTTTTTTTACAATAATCAGACCATAATCTTATTTTTAGAACTGGATTTTATTAATTAGAACTGGATCAGAACTGGATTTTATATATTACCAGGTGCATCTTCAACAAGTGCAGTGACATAATCCCTCTGGCTAAAATTTTTCCAAATAAATGGACAATTGTCCAGTTTGGCACTCTCCCCACCTGGCCAGCAACTTTTGTACTTGTCTTTCTCCATCCCGGCCATTGCACCCATCATATTAGGGAATGTATTCTCACCCATTTTAGTATACCCTTTCAGCTCGATAAAATCATTTTTGGCCAACCATTCTTTTGTCTTTGGTAGAGATCTGTACATGTGAAGCCTCGAGATCGAGTCTATACCAAGAATTAAAACACTCGGCGGTTTGGACTCACCACCCTCCAGTCTTTTGGCCCAATTGACGGCTTTTTTGGCACTATTTGGCGAATGTTTCGAAGGTGGGAGGACTATTGAGGCAAAATCAGTCATTGTATTCACTTTAATGCCATTTGTACATTCTGAAAATATTTTAAAATCATGGTTTAAAAAAAAGCATTATTTTCATAAAAAATACCACGGTATTTGTCCAAAATCTCAAAATTCTAAAACCGCAAAGCTAATTTTTTACGTTTTGATTTTGATTGCGATTTTTATAACTTTGGAAAGAATATCTTAGGTTTCAAATAGGCTTTTGAGTTTTTATATGAGGTTTTACATGGTAAATGTCGAGAAGTCGAAGATATCCTTTTTGCTTTTGGACAAAAAACCTTGGTATTATTATAGTCATTACCTAATCGGAGAAATGGTTTTTCGACAGGTTTAGGTGATTTCGATGAAATTTCGATGCAATCATGACTTTCCCTGAAATACATTTTTAATTAGTTCAATTTTTTAATACATTCTGACATACCTAAGTACCTATATACTTTTTAATTTTATAGAAATTTCTTGAAATACCATATTTTAACCTAAATTCTTGATATATTTACTTTGCAAATGTCTGTTCTGTAGTATCATACTCGCATAAGCCTAATATCGTCTAAAACCCATTTGTATCAATATTTACAAATTTTGATTGTAAATAAATTTTGATTTTTAAATCACTTGAGCAAACGCTTTATATCAAAGTACATTACTAATATATGCCGAATTGAAATTTCAGACTTGAAAAACCAAATCTGAGTCTGACATTGAGTTCTTAAAAATCTGTTTTTTTAGGATTTAGTTATATATGAAAGATAAATAATCTGAAATGCTCTCAAATGTAAGATTCAAATGCTTCTATGTATTGATATATTATTAAAATAATACGAATAGGTACAATTTGCCCTTTTTATGAGATTTTTTCTTATTTTTAAATCTGATTTAACCTATTTTGGTTAAAACTCACATATTTATAGTAAAACTTTACACTTGTATGAAATTAACCCAAATTTTTTTAAATCCTTGCCTAACCTATATATAACTAAAAATAATTTAGGTTAATTTCATACAGGGGTATAGATATACCTAAACTAAAGAGGTGAATTCAACCAAATGAGGAATGAAATGAAAATAGTCTTTTTAAATTATCTTTAAGCATTCAAGTCACTGAAGTCACTATATTCTGTACTTACGAATAAAGCCAGTCTGCATTTTTATCGTATTTTTTCGGGCTTTGTTGAACTCGTTTGATTTCCCGATAGCAGCAAAATGGTTGCAAATATTTCCAGCTGGACACCAAAGATCCGTCAATCACCGGTGTCTGAGTAAATAAACCGAAAAAATTAGAAAATAAAGACAATTTTTGAGACTCTTCATATTTTGACTTTTCAATTGACTTAAAAGTTTAATTTCATTTATATTTTGGTTGAATTTACCTCTATAATTTTGGTCTAAATTTACACTTTTATGAAATTTACCCAAAACTATTTTTAGTTTAGTTTCTGTTAAGTTAGGATTCTAAAAAAATTTGGTTTAATTTCATACAGGAGTAAAGTTAAGCCAAAATATATGAGTAAATTCAACCAAAATAGGGATTAGATTAAATGATATGAGCTTTTTGAATTTTATAAATACTATACCCTACTATATATTTTCATATCTTTCAATGTTGAAATCTCAGATTTCGTAATTTACTTAAAAATGGACAAAAATTAGGATTTAAAATTGAAAATTCAGATAATAATACTGTTAATTGAGCTGAATATACAAGGGAGATTATCGTTCTTAAGATGCCCTATAGCAATCAATTATCCAAGAATTTATTTTGCTACTCATAAATGCCAGGTTCTTTAAATACTACGGTTTTTTGTCAAACCAAGTGGCTAAAAGTATCAAAAAATACCACTGTTTTTGTCCAAAATCTATAATGCTAGATAATTTTTGCAAGATACTCATTGATACATAGTGTGTTTAACAAAAAATCGACTTATTAGGAGCTAAAAATGCGATTTTTCTAAATGATTTTTAATTACCAGAAAATTGTCAAAAAATGTCCAAAATTTTTTCTAAAATCGCTGCTAATCGTAAGAGTAAGTTCTAAAAATCGCAAAGCTATCTAATTTTTTACTTAATTTTGATTTTGATTGCGATTTTTAGAACATTTTGGACAAAAATCGTGGTATTTTTGATAGTTTTTTAATATTTATCCTTAGTTGTTCAAATAAGTACCTAGGTAAGTAGGGTACTTAAGATTAGTAAGTACTTGGGCATTTAATAATACATAATTTGAGATATTTTTGAAATAAATGTCTAACCATATTGCCAATGTGGACTAGAGGTTTGCGACATTTGTGTTTTCTTGTAATTTTGAAAAAAGGTTTGACGGCCGTGTCAAAAGGTGACATGTCCATTATTGTACAAGAATTGGTCCGAATTAAAATGGACGAACTGTCCTGCTCCACCCTGCAAAAATAGGTTTAAAATCACACATTTAATTTATATTTTTTATCGTAAATCTCATATAATATAAATAACTATAAATACCTAACACAACCCAACTACCTATATATTAATGGAGTTGAGTTTATTTTCATCCACATTTTGATTGAATTAACCTGTATATTTTTGGTCTATCTATGCCCTTGTATGAAATTAACCCAAATTTTTATTTAAATTAGACTAAACTAAAAGTTAGACCAAAACTATAGGGTGAATTCAACCAAAATAAAGAAAAAATTAAATCAAAGCCTATATAATGCAATTTGATTAGTCTTATAATTATGTCAAAATGATGCAAGGTAAAAATGCCTATCTAAAGATACTTATTATTATTTCTCGAAATACATTGCAAATATCCACTAACTCGTATAAATTAAAGATAATTATCGAAATACATAATTAGAAATATGTATATTTTTACACCAGCTGAATATTTAAATATACCTATAGTCATAACTTATGGTATAATTAGTGCAAAGGATCAGCAGGATCATTAGTAAAATAAAAATAAAAATAAAAATATTTAAGTACGTGATTGGGCATTTAAATGTCTCTTAAAAAAGCTTCTCCATATGTACATAAGTACAAGTACAACTTGCCAGTACCAGATACTTTATACATGGTATTAAATAATCGTAAAATAAAAAAACTGTCATATTATCTCATAAAAAAATGAACAATTTGCAAGGCAAATTCAGTCAAGTGTCATTTTACTTTTAGACAAAATTAAACAAAGGACAAAACCGTGACTAAAATATTCAGAATTTTGAAACTCTAATTTTTTTTCCTTTGGGTATCCAATCTTTATTGTACGAGCGAAGAGAGCACTTGCTATTTTGACTTGCACTTTGTCCCTGTGTTTGTTTATCTATCAGTAAGGTTACTGGACTAATTACTAATTAAAACCAGGCCTTTCCTTATAGGGTCTAGTTATGCCATTTCGATAAAATTTCAAGTTACTTTTTAATTACCCCAAATTGTAGTTAATTAAATTCTAGTATGTATCCTCTGGTATTTTTTAGGACATATTTATTTTGGTAAAAAATGACAATTGACAGTAATTGACAAACCATTAGGATTAATTGGAAAATATTATGATGAATAATTACAATCTTAATTGATTTTATGCATTCAAATTTTACCATACCTTAGGGTTTATGTTTATGGCCATATTTTGATTATTTTATAGCTAGCATATCAGTATAAAGTACCCTACTTGCAAAAGTTGTTATATACCTAATACTTAAATAAATATTTAGAAATTGAGAGCTTTTATAAAGCTAAACTGACTAATCGATTATTTACCTATATGTAAAAAGTAGGTTATACCTAGTCTTTAATGTATAGGCTAAAATAGCTTAAAATTGACCTAGAGTTGAGGTCAGAATTTTAGACTAGTAGTGGGAATAAAATAGTTTTTGAAATTTTTATGATTATTTTGATCATTTCGAAAGAGAGAATCATTACGAGAATTTTTGTAAAAATGTATTTCTCCCTTAGGGACAAAGCTTTTAAGTAGAGGTAGATTGAGGATAATTCGTAATATATTTTTCAAATATGAACTTGTTTTCACCAGAACTAGTGGTTATTTTAAACTTAAATATTTATATCGATATGTAGAGATAGCTAATATTCTCAAGTATAAAGTTCAGAAATATCTTACAATTTTAAGGCTTAACATTTGAGTGAGTACGCAAATGCTATTGAGTACCCTACTTAAATAATTGAGTACTCCAATTGAAATACTCAAAAGTACTCATGTTTTTTGTGTGTTAAAGGTCGTTTTATCCTATTTTAGTCGGTATTTTGACAATTGATTCAGGCGAAAAACAAGGTGTCTAAATTTCTAAAATATTTTCAAACTATTCCTAATCTACAATATTGTGGTTTGTAGATTGCACTGTACTGTAGTTTCAAGTAGGGTACTGAAAAAGTGACACGTTTTCTACCAGTAGGTCACAATTCTTAAATTTCCAAGTTTTTATTTTTTTAGTGAAAGAGTAATTTATTTTTGCTTGAGGTATCTATCATATATTGCTTAGTGATGGGGCTTGCTCATTTTTTTTGGATTAATATATAAACTAGATAGCATATCACGAAAGCTCGCTCAATCTTTATGAATATTGAAAAGAAAACTATTTTAAAATCTCCACTTTTTAAACATGTAGGTACATGGGTCAAAAGTAATGCTATTTATCCAAAAATTTTGCCATATTTAACCTAAATAAAAATTAAAATGTTTCCTACATGGGTATAATTATACTCGTACCAAAAATTTCAAAAAGCTTTACATATTTTACTATTTGAGACTCAAAAAGTGTGCAAATTTGAGACCATTTTTGAAAAAATTCTGAATACTTTAATTATATCCTATATTGAAAACAAGCTAACATGTTTATACACTAGAAAAATCATTAAATACCCAATTAGCTCATTCAGAGAAATAAAACTCTTATCTGAGAATTTTGAAAATCACATCCTATTGAGCATTTCTATATAAATCTCTAATTCTAAAACTTTATTTTTTTATATTGGTTATATATAGTAGGTACAATATTTTATTGATGATATTTTAAGATTTTCTTTAAGTACTTTAAAGTACTTATATAAGGTTTAAGGTAATATCTATTAAGGAATTGAAGCTATTGTGATAGTTAATGATTTTTAAAAATGATAAATATTTAATGTAGAAGGTTGACATGCATTCTAAAATTCAATGAGACACAATTACCTACCTATTAGATTACATATACCTAGATAGGTTTATTGTTAAATAATACACTCTGGATAGAATAAAAAAAAAGTTTAAATAGCTCATAAAATATTTAGAGTTGGGTTTCCCTGCTTAGAACTCTTGAATAAATTATAAGATTTAATTACCCTACTACAGAATATGGATATACATACACTACTTATAGGTAGATAAGTTATATAATACTAGAGGTAGGGTAGGGATACTTTGCAAAAGTTTTACAAAAGACCATGCTGGATTTGAAGCTTTTTTTGACTCAAACAAGAAACTGAATGCCATTTTGCCATATTTTGTAGCCCTTGAAAAGGGTCTTCGAATGGTATGTGTCAAAGTCCTCAAAGACCTGTGACCCTTAGCTCCAAATTCACCAAAAACCATAAGAATTTTAGCAAATATCAATATTTTCAAAAATTTATATCTCAGCTCCTATAGAGCTAGAGATATATAGCCAAGATGAGCAATATTCTCGAGCAAATTTCAGGTCAAAATGCCAAAACAAACTATTCAAATTTCAAAAACAAGTCTGAACTGTCTCTAATCTACCCCTCTAAATTAAAATAATTTACAAATGAACTTGACCAAATATTTCATTTAGGTAAATGGGAGATTCATGGTAAAAAAAATATGAATTTATATATCAAAATTATATCCTTAATTTGCACAATCAAAAGGTTAAGAAAAATGCAAATTAAAATCTCACGATTATAGTTCCATATTTATTTCCTCTATTTCCTTGTCCAAAAATTAAAATTTATACCTATGTGTATTAGCAAATATGTATTTAAGAATAATCAATTTCCCAATTTGGATTAAATTGTGATATTTTTTATGTATTTAAAAGTAATTCAAGTGTAATATATTCAGAAATTGTCAAAAATGTCAAAATTTAGACACACTAAATATGTTAATAGTTTGTCAAAAATGTCAAAAAAAAACTGCAAAATATCTTACCTGACATTTGATATTCTCTAATTGAGTCCTAAGAATTCTTATAAAATAGTGTAGAAATCTTATATCTCAATAAAAATATATAGAAACATGGATTTGAAAAAAAAGCTGAGATTTTTTGTGCCTAAATTGATCAAGTATGTAGATATCGACCTTCACATTCTCTATAATACAAAATACATACAGATATGTACTTGAGTACTTATGTGTTGAATTACAAGAAGTAGATATTTTTGCTTCTTATCATAATATGACTACATACAAAGTACATAGAGAATATTATGCGTATTATGCATATTTTAACTTGTATATTAATATTAATAATTAGTATTATACAATCTTGTTTAGATAAATAGATTTAAGAAAGTTCAGTTCAATATTTACATACATTATTAATACTTATAAGGCTAATCCTATAGTAAGTATATTTTACACTATAAATGTGATCAAATTGATAACCAGAATCATAAAATGTAATTTGATAATGAATTTTATTTAACTATTTTGAACTCAAACTAGGTATACTTACAAGCTACTATGTATCACTATCTAAAAGTATCTACCTAAATATGTATTTATAGTACCCTACTAGTTCTGAACTTGATTAATGAAATGGCCATTTCTCTACTGTATCTTGTTGTCTCATATATCATAATGAATAATGATTAAATTATAACCAACATAATACTAATACTAATACTCATTTATACTAGGTGTATTTTATCAGTTTTTTTTACAAAAAAATAGACCAAAGAGTATATCCAACCAAAATATGGGTGAAATTAAACAAAAACAAAATTTGAAATTGAGGATCTTTGACATTCAAATGATTGACTTGAAAAATTTTTTGGGAAAAAATTGTATTGTTTTAATAATTGATATTTGGCTTGAGATTTTTGAGTATTTTTTTTTTGAGATTTTGTGTAAAAATTACCATATATCACTGGTCGGGTCAAAAGTTGAGAATCTTGAGGTAAAAGTGATGGATTTGTAGATGGGTGCTGCATACAAGAAGAATACAAAACTGATGGAAATGAGTAGAAAAGGTCGACTTTTAATTTTATCCAAATGACCCAAAACTTCACCCTTCATTTTGTACACTTTTTTGCTCAAGAAGTATTTAATCACAAATTACATACTAATTATTAAATAGAAAAAATTAGCACAAATATCACCATTAAAAACAGTTTTGAAAAAAATTGAACTAGGTAACTTTTGTACAATGTCCAGAGATGTGTCAGGCAGACTTCTATATGAATAAAATATGAAAAATTTTTAGAATTATTTCCGATGGTTATTGTGGGCGGTTTTGGATTCAATTTCATTTTTTTTCATATATAACAAATCGGTCAATTTGATCCTACATTAAGTTACCTAAAAATATATGTATTGGGAAACCATCCAAGTTGGAGCATATTTTCAAAAGTCTGATTTTTTTCCGCCAAAAAAGTCAATTTAAATTTAAAGATAGGGTTATAATTCTCTTTAGAACTCTTTAGTTATTTATTAATTACAGTAGTGAAGGACCCTTATGGACTATAAGGACCATTCATGTCAAGTTTGGTCAAAATCGGTCCAATAGTTTTTGAGTTCCTGGACAAACCGACAGACGGAAAGACGGACAAAGTGCAAGCAAAGCTGAATAGTGAGTGCTCGCTTCGCTCGGATAGGATTTTTATGATGATATATGGGTTAAAAGGTATCAAAGTAGAGACAAATGTACCGATTTTTAAATTTAATTTCTGACTTACTATTTCTATTAGTATTTCTCCAACTCTACAATTTTGAATGAACCCACTGCTGCTCGAGTTCCTTTATTGTAAAAACAAATGCTTAAATATATACATATTTAAAAGCTTTAATACAGTCTAATTTCATTATAACGAATTTTATTAAACATTTTTCATATTCCTAAATATTCTACAAAGATTCAAAATTCTTGAATCTTTCAAAATCTCAAAATATCATATGAGATTCTACTAAAGGATTGAAAATTTTGTAAATCTACACTAATAGCCTTGTAAAATTCTCTGATATTTAAAAAACTGCTAATAATTGTAAGATCTAGTGATAGAAACAATACATTGATTGGTCAAGAGCAAAAGTATCCAGGATTTAAACAGGGATTTTGATATTAAAATTTTGAAAATATTCTCAAATCAACATAATATTGAATAAACATTTCACATTACGATCATATTTCCAATAGCAAAAAGTTCTATTTGAAACATGATGCTGTAAAAATGCCATTATAGTGAGATTCTACTTATAACTGATAGTGTGTTTTAGGAAAAATCAACTTATTAGGAGCTGAAAAACCGATTTTTCTGGTTGAATTTTGATTACCAGAAAATTGCCAAAAAATGGTCAACATATTTGCTCTTTTCACCTAAATCGGCTGCAATTTAGCTAATTTTTGTAGGATTTTCTATTTTAGTATGTTTTAAGAAAAATCGACTTATTAGGAGCTGAAAATCGGATATTTCTGAATGATTTTTGATTACCAGAAAATTGTCAAAAAATGGTCAAAATTTTTTCTAAAATCGCCTAAATAGTCGGCAATTTAGCTAATTTTTGTAGGATACTCATAATTTATATTAAAAAAAACTTACTTTCTAGACAAGTTCCACTCTAGATCCTTTCTTGATCTCCGATTACCCTCCATTATAATAGAGTTTAAGAAAGAAAAAAAATGACTATTTTCATTTCATTTCATTTCAAATTCTTATCTTTTTTCTGGACAAAAAACGATAAACAATTGAGTTCACAATTTGAACGGAAATGATCCTATTTTCTTATCATATTATTTGAACTGACATTTTGATATACAAATGATGACTTGAAGGACGGACTAGGATGATTGTTAGTTAATTTTAATTATAATTTAAATTTTGAACTTAACTTAAGATACTTGATATTATAGTAAGTAAGTACTCGTAGTTCAAGTATCAGTTATATTAGAATAGTTCAGAGGATTTTCGAATCTAAATTAAAACTGAGGTAAATGTTCATTTACCACAAGGATTATATACCTACCTACTACCTATATGTATCTGTAGTGCTAGAGATTTTGGTTTTTTTTTACCTACTATAAAACTTGTATTTTGCCTTTAGTTTGAACTGAGACTGAGCAAAATACAAATATAAAATACTACAGAAAGCTTTACAAGGTCTTTCAAATTCAAAAAGTATCTCTAATCTATAGACTTTTTGTTTAATTTCATCCCTATTTTGGTTGAATTGTTCCCTATATTTTAAATTTTTTTAGTTTAGCTTTGTTTAGGTTAGAATTTTAAAAATTTTTAGGTAATTTAATACAAGTTAAACCAAAAATATAGGTCCAAATTAGACCAAAATAGGGATGAAATAAAATCGTAGATGAGATATGTACCTACTATATGTATTCTGTTGTAGGTACACAAGCAGGAAACATAAGATTTCAAGGATTTTTTAAAACTTTTTTTAATAAAGAAATTTGTATCTTTTTCCTCAAAAATCTACTTAAAATGATGCAATAATTTCTTATCTCCTTTTTGAAAACCTATATTATGCAATGTATTCAAATAGAGAAAAACTAGGATTTCAAATTTGGTATTAGAATACAATAATGTATTACTATAAATGCACAGATTAAGCTCTAAAAATTTATTTTTTTTTCTTTTTCAATGACACTTTACAAGTGTATATATGAACTTGAGGGACTTTATTTGGTTTTTCAGAGCCGGATTGAATAAGATATGAGCATTTTTTGACTAGAAAAAATCTAATTTTGAACTCAATTTCTGTGTATTTGGACATAGATATTGTTTATCTGAACTGAAATTTTAGTATAAATAAACTTGGAAAAGTACCTAACGTATGCAACCATACCTTAAAAATCTACTCAAGACAATGCTCTCAAAATATTCTTACATAATTAATGTGTAAATACGTGATTTCATAAAAATTTGACTATTTTTACTTGATAAATTCCATTTTTTGTAGAGATATTTTGAACTTTCTCAAAATAAGGGCTCTAAAATAGAGTCAAACTTGTTTATAAAGTAAGTATAGGTAAATAAGGGCTCTAAAATAGAGTCAAACTTGTTTATAAAGTAAGTATAGGTCTGGTGCTTTATAAAGAAGTTTGATTTAAATGATTTTTGATGTTAATCTGAGTAAATATTTATGATTATTTTTCATACGAATAAGATCTATTACATAATGGAATATTTACAAGTACTAGTTGATACTAGTACTAGTATTTACTGACCAAAGATCAAAATTTTGAAGATTTGAATAACAAATTATTATTTACTTGGATCATCTACATTTACATTTACATAAATATATTACTACCATATGTGTAAGTACAAATGTACCTATTTATTTTACGAATATTTCTTCTTATATACTTCTCAATGGAAAAAACATAAATAGATTTTTTACTTCTGCACTGGGTATGACAAGATGTGCCAAAAAATGTAGAAAAATATGCTAAATAAAACAGTTGAGAAATCTTGAAAAGCTCAAAACCCAAAGATTTTTTTCTAATTTTGCAAAAATTTGCAAAAGTATCCAGCTTTTCTTGGAAATTTTCAATACGATTTGTTAAATTATTT
>JAQIXA010000817.1:0-33784 GCA_034699045.1 Nanhermannia cf. coronata Gr-Ori-00579
TAAACTAACCAAACTTAACCACGATTTGGGGGTCAAAAAGAGCCAAAAAGGGGGACAGTTTAATCTTAAGTCTTTAATAAGTTCTCTAAATAAAGATCCGTTTTCTTCTGGCCTATCATATGTTCAAATACTCAAGTTCCTAAGTACCCTACATAAAATATATGTACCTAGTAATTTTCGAGTCTATAGAACATTGAAAGTCATTCTGTCAGAAAGAAAAGAAGTCAGTAAACGCCTAACTTTATTAGGCATTATTTTACATTTAAAATCTGATTATAATAGATTTTTTTTATGCATTTTCTCGTGCAACAATTTCTATTCAAAATTCAAATCTCTTATTGATCTGACAGATCTATCGTTTGAACTTTGAGAATATATCTAACATTCCTATCCTATCTCATTATACAGATCCTAATAAAAAGAGAAATTTCTACTTATTTTAGATCGATAAAATAAAGTCAGTTAGGTATAAAAAAAGTTTAGAAACTTGGGGCAAGTACAGTACCAGTACAAGTAGGTTTACTGCAACTCTGAAAAACTTATAAAATTTATTGTAACCACCTACTTCTCTAGCCTAGACTCTAGTTAAACTTTTGCTTAAATTGCATATTAACTAGTAGGAATTGTTAGTAAAAGACTTAATTAAGGTCTGTTGATTGTTAGCAAAAAGCTGGATATTGCAATTTACTACTTTATAGTACCCTACTAGAACCTACATTCTACATCATGTCCTATTAATTATTAACGAGTGAGGTTATAAGTATAAGTTATATGTAGTAATCTTCAACTTTTTAATTTTATTGATTTTAAATTATCTGTATACGGTATATATACATATATACCGTATATATATATATGTATAATGTACTATTATATCATTATATCTGTATTTGTGTAGGTATTTGTGTTTTGTGGGTGTTGCAAATTCCTAACTTTTTAACTGCAAAATTGCGAGTACCTATATAATGTAGGTATTTTTAACTTTTATAAAAATATACAGGCTCTTAAAAATAGTTAAGAACATATAGGATTAGGATTAGGAACATAAGATAAGTAACATATGTTTCCGGATCTTTTTCATAATCCGCAAATTTTCAAATGCATTAAGTAAAGGCAAACTTTCAAGTCAAAATGCCAAAATAAGCACGCATAATCGGAATTTTACTAATTTATGTCTTTTACTATTTTCTTACTTGTAGAACGCAGTTTCTCAGAATAACTTTTGGAATTCAGTCAGAGTCAGAGGCAGATCAAAAATCATAATTTGTTCAAAATTGCAAAAATTACAAAATGCTTCAACCTGGGAGTTCTCCGATCGATTGGTGCGAATCAAATTATATTTATACACCTTATATAGCGGAATTCGTTAACACGGTAAATGTTTAAATCTGTTTAAGTAAATACCTTTAAAATTGAGAAATCTTACATTAATTTTATACTTTTTTATACAGTTCAGCAATATACTCTTTTTCGCTTTACCTCCGGTTCTCATATATTTATTCAGACCTTATGGAGAAAACTTCAATAAAGGTAACACAAATAATCCCTTACTTTTTTATAAACATAATGACTAATCTAATGACGATATAAAATATAATTCATATTTAAAACTGTTTACAGGTGTCCATATAATTTGGGTACTTTTAATGATTGTTGGAATGTGTTCTGTCTACTTTCATGCCACATTAAGTCTACTTGGGTAAGTTTTTCTAGACGTACCTATGTAATATATGAGAAATATTGAGATATCTAACTATTTTTTTTTTTAATTTTAAGTCAATTACTGGATGAGCTTGCAATTCTCTGGGTTGTGGCAGTCGCTTTCGGCTTATGGTTTCCCATTAGATTTTTGCCAAAAAGTTTTGGAAATGACAGGTAAAAAAGCAAAAGTTCTTGTAAATTATATCAGCTTTAACTTGAATCTTTAAACTCTTTAGACAAATTTTCCAAGGAATAGTTTTTACTCTGGCGATTATAAGCTCTGGACTTGCTTTTATTTGGCCAGCAATTAATGCGGTGTAAGTACAAATACAGAACCTACCTAATTGTGCCATATTTCGAGAAATTTAAGTATTAAAAATCCTATTTCAGGGCTCTGATGACATTGGGCATTCCAGCTCTATTTCTCATGATTTCAGAACTCAACAAGTTAGTTAATCTTTAATCTACTTATTTGAAAACTTTAATCTTTTCCTTCTGATGTTTTGTGTATTTGCACCACTTGATTATTTTGCAATTGAATACCTACATAATTCATAACTATGCGACATAAATCTGGCATTTCACACTGTATTTCTCAACTTGAATATGTATAAGTATAAAGTATAATAAAAATTTCATTTGAATATAAATAGATGCAGAAATCATCGTGTTTTGAGACTTGGGATTAGGTAAGCTGGTTTTGTTTTGATCTTATTCTAAATCCATATAAACTCATTTTTAAAATTTCATTTCAGATGTGGTGCCATATTCATTCTTGCAGTTTCATGTAAGTAGACAGGAGACATTTAATAAATAAATTTTAGTTAGATACTTATGCTTATGACTATTTTGAATTTTAAAATAGGTTGGATAAACGACAAATTATTCTGTGACACTTGGACGACACTGAATTTCCCATACCTTCATGCATTCTGGCATGTCTTGATTTTTATTGGTAAGAATTACATTCTAATTATTTTAATGGTAATTATCTAATTTGAATATTTCTAAAGCTGCATATACAAGCTGTGTGCTTTTCGCATATTTTGATGCATATAATGAAGTTCCTGAACAACATCCTGAAATAAAATATTGGCCAATTGGTAAAAATCTCTACTTCTTAAACTTTTGAAATTTTATTTACCTACCTATTTATTTGACTTTTATATTTTATAGACTCGATTGAAATTTTGGGAATTCCTTTCGTTGAAATGAACATGTTCAAAAAGAAGCATTTGATCTAAAAAAAACTGATGATTTTCAAAATCTCAATCATAAACGAAATTCAAAATACCTATCAAATTTGAACGTATAATACAAACTTCTATTAAAATCTTTTTAATTAAGTGGAAAAAAAAATTAAATATTAAGTGGATACATTTAAAATATACTTTTATATTTTTCAAAAAAAGTGATTTTTAAATTATTAGGATGGTATTTTAAACGAGTTTCTATTCTCGTATAAAAATTGACTGCAAGATAAAAAATGATATTCACGATCAATGATCGATGATCTGATTTTTGTGCTTTAATTTTTTTTAATTTTGTTAATATTTAATATATTATGTACAAATACCTATTATAATTTCTGATTCTGATGAATGTTTAAATATACCTAATGTATTTATGATTATATATATAAAGTATCCTACCCTACCTACCTTATCTTATACATTACAGAATAGCAGATACCTAATCTTAAGAGAAAATTGTTAAATCTTTGTTTAATGCCAATGCATGCTCTTCAAACTTCAAACTCTGTTTTATTGTTTAGCTTTAAAAAATAATCTAATCTAAGTCAAAATTTTATAATCCTTGACATGCCTACAAATTCGATATTATATTAAAGTATCGATGAGATTTGACAACAAGTATGTTCAATGCACCCTACAATTAATAATTGTTTTTTAACAGTACCCTACTTGACTTGGTCTTGGTGCCTAATTATTGTAATGTATTAATTTTCAATGATCATGTTATACTTGTTAGGCTAATTATTAATCGATTTTATCACATTGATGAAAGTAAATAGTAAATACCTAGGTAGGTAATGTAAAATATAGTTCTTTTTTTTCCTAGACTTTTAGTTCAGTTATATCTTTCAGAGTTTTGCGTATTTAATAAGTAATGTAAGGTACATTATAAATAACTATAAATATTTAATTGAAATTGAGACCGAGAGCAGAGTTAAGTGTAGTAAGCTAGTTGCAATAATTACGAGACATCAATGTTTTTATTAGATTTTATTAGACACTCTTAACCTAAGAGACTACCTAATCAATAATAATGGAACAGGAACTGGACAATTGATAAGATATTTGATCTGTGAAATATTTTGTACCTACATAAAGTATAATGGCTAAAAAAATTGTGTCTGATATAATGATGAATCCTAATTCTAATTCGATTATAAAAGGAAAATGTAAAAATACTATTCATTTTGCCTAGAGTACCCTATATTAAATTAAATAGCTCAGAGAATAAAATGAACGTTATTAGCGTACATACTGTGTAGACAATTTTGTCAGCGAAAAATGGAAATACCTAAGGTACTACACGTTGTTTTTTGTTTTAGTTTTATTATACTTGTTACTTTGCAGTTTACGTATTTATTCTAGAGATATTTTAAACGATTGTAAAATTATAATAAATGTGATATCTTTTAAATAAAATAATATTGAATTAAAAATGCCTTCGAACAATCTCATTCTGTAGTCTGTAGCTAATTATCTTAATCTTAATATTGAATATAAAAATGCTAATGCTACAAGGGAAATGTTTTAAATTCTCTTGTACTGAACCTGGAGTTTAACGTCTTTAAGGGTCATTGAATGTAAAGACTCAAAGGCTTTGAGGGCATCTCCTAAACTACTGAAACTCAACACAAAATTTACTAGTCCTTGAAGATCAGAATCCTCTGATTTAACGCGGCCACAAGTCGGGACTAGCCGACGAATTTCCTTGATGCTAATTTTTTCTGGATTTATATTACGAATTATCAATCTGTGGAACAAACAATTAAGACAATTTTAACATTATATAGAGGCAAATTAGAAAATAGGCAAACTTTATAAAAGATAATTGACAGTTCAGTTTTGATTTTTGCATTGCCCAATTTATTTGAAAATTGAGACCAAAATTCTTTTTTCAGAACTGATTTAAAGGATAGACTTATTGACTAACTATAATACTAATTCGAGTAGTAGAGCCTAGTAAATGAAAGTTAATGTTATGTTAATACCATACCTAGTAAAAAATTTTCAATTTCAAAATTCAAAATAAACCTATAAATTTAAAGGTCGCATAGGCAGGCATAATAAAAATCGAATGGAATCTATTAATATCAAAATTGGAAATGCATATTTAACTTCATAGAACTTACTAAGAACGAATTTTGCCCAAATTATCATTTTAAATATAAAAGAAGAGTAATTGTGATTTTTATAAATAATATAGGTACCGTACACGTACTGAATAATGATAATATTGGATAATATATAGGTACTTACGTTAAAGGATCAATACTTCTAGAAGGATTAGTCTTTTTCTTCGAGTTCTTGTCTTTTGTTTCTAGTTCTAATGGTACTTTACTACCAAGCTTGTTAGTGTTAGACTTTAATTGTACTTTATCTTTATTCTTGGCATCCTTCTTTTTCGTAAAGAGATTGGATACTTTTTCGTGACTAAATTTTTGGACAGCCTTGATAACATTGTCAATATCTGATGGTTTCTTACACACCACAAAACAGAACCTAAAAACACAAAATAAATTTTAGTTTAGTCAAGAGTCAAGTCACATAATTTAATTCAGCTTTAAAAAACCTTCAATAAACTAACTGTAAGTAAGGATGCGGTCAAAATTCGGGTTTTTCAGAGCTTAGATAAGATAAGACTAGTTTAAATTTTATTTTAAATCTTACTTGGCTTTTTTCTGTCTTGGGAATAAAACTTTGTCAATATTTTTGTCAATTGATGTGATAATCTTCTCCAGATCTTCCTTTTCAGCACAAGTTTTGAATTTCAGGTAGAATGACCTGGCCTTCTGGTCCCTTATAGCCTTGGCCTTTTTCTCTGCTATTTTAACAGCTAACATTCTTAAAAATTATAAAAACAAAAATTCGCAAAAAGCAGCAAAGAAAAAATCAAAATTACCAAAATTACCAAAATAGAATTTAAAGAAAATAAAAAATAATATAATTTTTTTATGAATGCATGCATGCACGTGAAAGTTTGTGATTTAAAATTCTAGGTAGAAACTTCGACAGAGTTTAGGATTTGGATTTTTAGAATTTTTGAAATCAATCAAATCAAATTCAAATAAAATATTCTATCAAAATCAAAATTAGAAAAATTTTATAATTTAATTTCATTTACTTTAATTCAGCTCTGAAAATTCCGATATTTTCCTCACTTCATTACAAAGACATCGAGTAATTCCAGAAGTATCCAGGAAAAAATGGCAGTTTGTATAGGCGTTATTGGCAAAGATGTAAGTAAAAATTAGTTTGAATTTTTATTTTTTTAAAAAAAAAGAAGGTCTATTATATTTCAATTGTCATTGATTCTATTTGAGTCTTGAGTCTGAGAAACCCAATTTTGGCCTTAAATTGTCATGTAGTCGATAATAGTAGTCCACGAAGGACCACGAATTAATGAAATATTAGTCCAAAATAAAAATAGGGGTTTTTAGTAGGGTACTTTTTAGACCTGAATCAAATCCAAATCTAGACTTGATCTTATCTTACATTTACATTACATTTACATTAATTTTACTTTTTTAATTTTACTTTTTATGTATGCAGTTTAAGTTTAAGCAGTATGCACAAGATATTATATAGTAAGATATGCAGGTAATTTTAATGTAATTGTAAATGATTTTTAGAATGGGCCTTTAATATTCGAGCATCTTCAATCCAGTAAAACGGATGCCCTTGACTTCCAAATGATTGTCAGTGTAAGTGCTTCAAAGGACCTTTACATAATTATCTTTTTAAATCAAAATCACAGATTTTCAATTTTTTTTTGAATTTTTAGAGTTCGTTGGACATAATCGAGGAACGAGTATTAGCTGGTGCAGGTTAAATTAAATACATTTTGGATTTTTGAGGATTTTTGACTGATTGATTTATTGATTATTCAGGTAAACTGGTTCCTTCATCTGGAGTAGAATCTACGAGAGAATTATATCTGGGGGTTTTAAATGCTCATGAAGATTACAAAGTGTAAGACTTTAACTTTAATGAACAATTGACCCATTTCAAAATTAAGAAGAATTTTTTTTACATTGTAATTTATTTTTTATAGATTCGGCTATATGACCAACACGAAGATCAAATATATAATCATTTTAGAAGAAAATAATGTTCCAATTAGAGAAAATGAAATCAGGTAGCTTTATTATACATAAACAAATTAGTAAGGAAAGATTTTTATTTAAAAATTAGAGAATCAATTAACATTCTTTTTGTATGCTTTCTTCTGGACAATTTATATATAAAGGTACTCTTTATATTTTTAGAATGATGTTTCGAAGATTACATGGAGCTTATTGTGATTTAATGCTTAACCCTTTCTATTTACCTGGCGAAGAAATCAAATCAAAGTAATTTCATTCTTGTAACTTGTAATGTAAAGCCAATTACCAAAGTCTAAATTCAATTTTAAATTATTTTTTTTCAGGCGATTTAAACAAGTAGTAGCTGGTTTAATGAGTCAGCAATAAATGTTCAGGTTAATTTTTTTTACAATAATACTTAATACCTACGTTTCGACTATCACTCGACAAAACTCAAGCTAAAAATAATACTTTAACTAGTTATATACCTTAATTTACATTTTATGATTAGAAATATTAAGTTTATTTTATGTGTACATTCCTACTCTTCACATTTTTATTTCGGGAATATTCGTACTTTTTATTTTTATTTTTTGCATAGGTATAATGAATTTATTATGTTTAAAACAGTAGGTAATAAATAATAAATTGTATTTTTTTGGCTATTACTAAAAACAACAGATTAGTTTTGGTATTTTACAAACTTTGATGTTTCAATAATTTTGGCTAAAAACTAAAAATATTTAAAGCAAATTAAATAAATATTACATTCGTATTCAACAAAAATTTTGAAATTTTTTGAAAATTTTACAATTTTTTGAAAATTTTACAATTTTCTGTGAAATAAGAATAGTTTATTTATAATTTTAATTACTTTATAAAATTCATTATAAATACGAGTAGGCAAACATTTTCAACTTCAAGGTCAAGGATAATTAACTTTTGGCCTTAAAAACTGTTTACATTAATTTAAATTAGTTCGATTTTTAATAATAACATTGATCGACATTAGATATTTTATAAAAGTCGATTTTTAATCGAAAGTAGGTTTATTGGAAATTCTAAACAATTTAGCAGTGGTAGACAGTAGAAATAAGAAACCTCGTTATTTGAATAAATTGCCTATGTATTCGAATTCGAAATTGAGAAATGAATTTTTCAATAGTTTTTTCATGTAGGCAATAAAAATATTAGAAAACAACCTAAGCCTAATTGTAAGTGTAGTATTGCACCTATCTTTGCGAGTATTATTATTATTATTAGTTAGGTAGTTTCTCAGAAAGTTCATTCAAACTCAAATTCAAATATTTAATAATTATTCATTTAATTATTATTAATTATTCATAATTATTTATTTAATATTATCGCCTAGTATTAGGCGATACTTTTTTTTATTACTTGGACTGGGGAATAGCAGTAGTATCAGAAATATTAGGTCCATTTTCTATTCCTATTCCTATTAGGAAGAAATCTTTATAGTTATCAATTAGGTACATGTCAATACATACCTATTTCTATGTAATAATGTATTATATAGATAAGTAGGCAAAGTATGTAAGTACATAATTGGAAATTTTAAAAAAAAATTTACGCTGAAAAACCCTTTTGTGTTATTCACTGCAACACAACGTAGTTTTACAGATATAGATTAGATAGTTTTAAAAATCAAGAATATAATACTGATAGTTAGTCTTAAATATAATACAATACAAGTTTAAGTTTAAACTGTGATATACTTAACATTAGTTCATAGTCCAACAGCCAATGACCATCAGTATGTACAAGTTACGAGTAGTGTACCTACTAATATTTTGTGTTATCTGAATCTGTGAATATTAATTTGTAATTTCTATGCATATATAGGCACTAGGCACCTACTACATACTTATTTTTAACATTGGATTATACACCAGTACCCTTTATATATTATCTTCATGTATGGAGTTTAATTATGGAACTTGGAAGATTAAAACTTTCATTTTGTTTCAAGATTTCTTAATCTCGTTTAACCCGCACTCCGCACTCATTCATAAAATCTCAGCTTTATCAAGTAACTACTACGCGACGTGGGTATCTATAGTCTAGTATATAATGTAGGGTACTTACAAATTAATTTCCTTTATATTCATACGGGTAAAGTAAGAATCAAAACTTTATAAAATCAAGAAATTATGTCATCATTACTTTTGTTTTGTGAAAAATATTATAAACCATGTCTGTCTAAATATGTCAGAACTTTAGAACAGAAATGCCAAATACTTATTTGCCTACCTATTATCAAAATATGAATGAAAGTTTGGAAAAGTTTTAAAATCAATATTAAACTTTGTTTTGTGACTCATTGGATGAATAGGTTTCAATTTTTCAAAATCAAAAAATGTTCAATCTATTTTTATTCTACAGAAAGGTCAAAATCATGACTTTTTAAAATATTTTTTTTAGAAAATTGGTTTAACTTGAGCTGTTTCGAGAGTTGAAGACAATTTTTCTACAATTCCTTTACATCATCATCGATATCAATGATCTTTCTACATCATCAAAATATCTCGTAATACATAATACATATATCAGTACTTTGACAACTGACTCATGTGTCCAGTCAAGGTAGCCAGTGTCACTATACCCTACTTACGTTTAATGATAGACAGACAAAAAAATCTGGGACAGACTATAAAGTAAAGAATCCTTATACCAAGATATACCGATTACATGCATGATAATGATAAGTATAGTAATGTACTGTATAAACCTATAAAATACATACTGGATATATAATTTTTCCTGCGCCGGCTGGAGAATTTGCTGATACCCCTTTGATCTCAAATTCAAGAATTTCTTTGGCATTGAAAATTGAAATTGAAACTGATCTGATCATAAGATCTCAAGCTTCCCCCAAATCAACTTGACGCTCTTTCTTTATTTCTTCAGTTGCTTACCCTTAAACCCTAATTAACTGTATCAATTAACCCTTTTTCAGTTACAAGCTTCTTATTCATCTACATTAAATACTACCTTTTCCAAAAGTCTCAAAAAATTATTTTTGCAAATATACGAGTACCAATTAGTAAAAATTCAAAAGCTCGAATGAGTTAAGGTGCTAATTGAGACTTTATTTTTGTTCTAATTGTTTTTATTTTTCACATTTAATTTGTTCTGTGTTTTGTTCTGTTCTGCTTGTGTATTTGTGTTGTGTTCTGTTCTGTTCTGTGGGATTTAAACATACCCCATTATAATTTGAAAATTGAACTTGAATTTTTTCAAGATTAAAGTAAGTATAGAAATCAATATTATCAGCTCTTTGAGCTACTTATCTTCTCTTATGTCTTGTACATATTTATAGTCTATTAACTATCTATTAGACATTTAAATATTCAATTTGGGATTAGATGCAAATTGAAGTTATGTAATATCTATAATGTAATACCACTAATACTTAATGGTGTAAATAATTTCAGGGATATCCAGACAGTTCCATTTTACACTGGACTACTGACTACTTATATAGAACCAAGTTCTCAGGGAAAAAGTCAATAATTTGGGTCTAAATATAACTTTATAAGTAGTATATCCATAGGACTTTGGCCCATATTTTCTGTAACTTTTCTGTTCTGGAATTGGGAAGAATACACCAAAATTTTCCGACCTAAATCGAAAGGATATATCAGTACATTGTACTTAAGGATAATAGTAAGAACCCTACTAGATTCATTCATTCATTCATTCAAAAGAACCTATATATTTTTCCTTATAATAAGACTTGTATTCAGGAGATATGGGTGGAACTACAGACTTGAGCGTACAACAAAAATTCGGTAAAAAACTATATAAACTACTTGCGGGTATTCGGTAAATAATAATGAAATGCAATGCCTTTTTCGGTTTCTACTCTTTATAATAGATAAACTTTCCGTGCCAATAAAATTACTTACAGCCGGATCAGCAGCATGTTTCGCAGGTTAGATTTGGACCATAAATAAGTTATACTCTTTCGAGTAATAAGTTTAAAAATGTATGAGATAATATGCAAATTTTTGTATTCTTTTTGGAAAAAATTTAGATTTCGCATCCTTTCCTCTTGATACAGCCAAAGTGAGATTGCAAGTAAGTGAGAGTTTATGAAATTTTGACCAACTTTTGAAAAAATCGGAAATTTCGAGTACCCTAGATTATATGATTAGATTAGATTGGATCAGTGATTTTATGTTTGAGTGTGAGATACCAACAAAATATATTGGTAGGAAATCTCTAGCACCCTAAGATGGGTACCTAGTACCTACATAATAATTTGAATATAAAGGTTTGAATTTTTATCTAATTTTTCCAAATATCTAATAGAACTTAGGATTAGAACCGAAATAAAATTATTTTTAGGAAAATAATCCAAGCCATTTTATATCTTTTGCCTTTATTAATGGTCTTATGAATATCCGAATAGGTTTATCAAAGTTTTTAATCCAAGTTTTTGTTGAAAACCAAGATTTATTTTAGATTATTCTACATTTTTTACAAATTTTTTTATAAGTAGATAGGTACTCGTAGACATTTTTACATTTACATATAGGTACGATGATTTGGAAATTAAAAAAAAATGATTAATTTTCAATTTTTGAAATGTATAGGTTCAAGTGAAATCAGTAGCTATACCGGTCACAGCAACACCTGGAGTTGCAGCAATTCCATCTGCACCTGCTGGAGGACTTTACTATAAAGGAATCGTTGGCACTATTGGAACCATTGCCAAAGAGGAAGGTGTAAGGTTAGACTCTTTAAGATAAAATTCAATTCATTATGTAGTACCTACCTACTTAATTAGAATTAGTATTTAGTATTTACATATTCTAACTATAAAAATTTGAATTTGATTTGAATTTTATAGAGGATTATATAAGGGTCTCAATGCAGGGCTTCAAAGACAATTTTGCTTCGCTTCAGTACGTCTGGGGATGTATGAGACGGTCAAAAAATTTTACCAAGATTTACTTAAAGGTATTTAGCAATTTCTATTTCCGTAAAAAAGAGATCATTTATATAAATATCATTATTAATTTTATTAGTCGATGAAAAGAGCAAAGGAGGTGCACTTGATATTACAGGTTAGAACTTATATAGAATGTCCATTCCATGCATATATTTCATGGTGCTGGTGATACGAGTATTTTCTAATTTTTATAAAATTTTAGCAAGGATATTTGCGGGTTTAACAACTGGAGGGATGGTAGAAACTTAAAAATATTTTCAAAATTTCCGAAGCTTCAATCGGATTATCTTTTTTAGGCAGTTTGTTTGGCTCAGCCGACGGATGTTGTTAAAATTAGATTCCAAGCTGAAGCTAGAGGTACCTACTTAACTTTTACTTCCTTAATATTTTTGGATTTAATTTTTTTTATATTTATATAGGAGCTGCACCTAGATATACAGGTAACACTTTGAAAAAATAATAAGATTTTTTGAAAATTAATTTCATTAATTTCTCGTGTATCAGGAACATGGATGGCCTATAAAACAATCTTCAAAGTTGAAGGTCTAGGGGGACTTTGGAAAGGTATTCTAACTTAACTAAAAAGATGATTTAATCCTGATAATTTTCAATTTTTTAGGAACTTTGCCAAATATCGGAAGAAATGCAATAATTAATGTAGCTGAAATTGTAAGGAAATATAGATATTTTCAGAAGATCTTAAAAATGTACTTTTATTATTGAGAATATTTGATTACGCAGGTATGCTACGATGTTGTAAAAGACACAATAATTCGACACGGGATTATGGGAGATACTATTTATAATCATTTTACATCTGCTGTTATTGCTGGTAAAATACATAAATTCCAAATCTTATAGAAATTTTTCTTAATTTTTCTGATTTTTAGGATTTTGTGCAACTGTTTGTGCATCTCCTGTAAGTTAAATTTTTTTTGAAATTGTCCCTTAAATTGTATCAATTTGTCAATTTTTGTTAATGAATTTTCCAGATCGATGTAGTCAAAACTAGATACATGAACTCAGAAAAAGGGAAATATTCAGGTGCCATCGATTGTGCCATCCAAACAATGAGAAAAGAAGGATCCTCTGCTTTCTACAAAGGATTCTGGCCATCTTTTACTCGGCTTGTGTCCTGGAATATCCTTATGTGGTAAGATATCTTGAATTATTACAAAATCATATCTAAATTATATCCAAAAACTTCATAAAAATAAATTTATTAGGGTCGGATATGAGCAATTGAAGAAACAAATCGTAACCAAAATAGGCGATGAAAATTAACTAGACAAATAATTAATAATAGATAATTAATTAGCTCATAATTAATAGATAGGTTATATGTATGTAATAGGTTCCTAAACCTAGAATAGGAAAATTTAAGTCAAGGCAAAAGATACATATTTTTCAAAGTGAATTCTTCCAAATTGTACCAAATTCAAGTACTAACACTAACTAAATGAAATTGAAATTGAAATACTTAAGTAGTCGACAAGATGTACCTTAATCATATCGAGATCCAGAAAAATTATTTTTTATAGGAAATCTAGGTACTATACTTACTATAATTAATAATCCATAAAATATACGAGTATCAAGTATCAAGTAAGGTATTTTAAATAGGTAGAAATGGATATTTTTAAAGTCAATTTTGACTCAAAATGCCAAAAATGTACCTCTATCAATTTTATCAAAACTAGTTTTCCAAATTTTCTTCCAAACTAAAAGTTCCAATTCCAAAAATCTAAAGTAAATATCAGTACATAGTCAGATAAAGAAAGATACCTAAATAGATATTTTTAAGACTTATATGAAATATAGGTTAAGACAATTTTAAATACATAGATGTGATCTGATAACTTGAAGACAATACTTAAAATATCAAGGAATACCTTCTATAATTACTCTTAATTAGGTTTAAGCTAGACTACCTTGTACATAAATACTTTTAAAAGCATTAGGCATAGTAGGCACATTATGAATGACTAAATACACAACTACTCATCGAAAACGACAATAATCAGATAATGAGCTTTAGAATATCAAAGAAAGTGATTTGAAACTACTAATTATAAACTTTAGGTTAGTTAAACAGATTGTAATTAGATAAATCCTAGTCCAATATAGGTAGGTGTCTAATAGATACGTGTAAAAGTAAATAGGTAGGTACTATACTATAAGTACCCTACTACTACAATATTTTATTTTATATAAAATCTTGAAATCTTGAAAAATATTTATTTTGATCTAAAGTATGTGTAAAATGTGTAACCTTAATATATCGAATCACAATATGTAATATTGTTTTAAAAAAAGGTAAAACTAAAATTCTAAATATTTCTAGGTGTTTAATTTTTAAGTAAGCAGGTACAAATTAAGATCAGAAGTGACTTACATTAAATAATAATAATAATAATAACAATAACTTAATCTATCATTGAAATTGAACACTTATTTTATCAAATAAAATAAATACACCAAACAAATACCTATTGTGAAAGAATTCAATTACTTTTCTAATTACAATTACAGGCAGTAATGAGCTATAATACATTTATATACAACATCTTAATACATACCTACATCTTTTATTAATCTTTAAAAACAATTATAGGTAGTGATTAAACAGTCCATCATTTTATCAAAGATTTAGTTTACTCGCTATGCATACTCATACATTGCATAGCATAATGCTTTTAATAAATTATTTTTAGGTTATGTATTTGGCAAATTTTCTAATTGTCTTTATAGTTTCATATCTCACTGTCATCTTTAATTAAATTATGTATTGCATAAATCAGTAGTAGATAGGTTAAGTTAAAACTTATACTTTTTGGCAAATAAATATTTGTAGAAATCTCATTGTGCTACTATATCCTCCATAGACCATTCTTCGATTTCGTCCGAATCAAACTCACTCGAGCTAAAATGTAAAAAAAAAAATAGCTTATTTAGTAATAGAACATTTTAACTCGTACCTAGGTACCTAAGTACCTACCCCTACTTAGAAGTTATTTTAATATACTATACTGATAGATAACTCATAGCTCGAAATGACTTACGAAGTAAAAGAAAAATGATTGAAACACTGGTTGAAGTTTTAGAAAAGAAGAAAAGAGAAAGAAGTACCTAAAGTTCATTTTGTTCTATGAAGAGAAATCAGAAGAAATTAAGATGTAGAAAGTAGAGAGAAATTCAGAGAAAGTAGAGAATAAACGAACATAATAAAAATAAAAGAAACAAAATTATTATGTAATTATGAAAAAAATATAGGTAAATATTTTTTGGTTTTGGTGATTGGTAAGTAAACTAGGAATAAGGAAAGGATAAAAAGGTTAAAGGGTCTTACATGAAGCAGATTTAAATAACCTTGAATCTCCAAGACTTTCAATACTTATTTGACTTTCTCGTTCAAGAGCTGAGCTGCAGGTTTTTGAGCTTTCAATTTGTGAATAGATATCAGGGGACGATTGAACAACAGGATTATGAATTTCTTCAATAGCTTCACATAATTTTTCTCCAACCTCAATTAATTGATATGTTCCTATACTCAAACCCTAAAAAGCATTGCCTTATATTAGAAAAAAGTGCCTAGTAACTAAATAGGTAAATTAAAGGAAATACCTCATATGGACCACGATCAGCACCACTAAATGTAGCCTCTAAAGTATAAGACCGAGTTATACCAAATTCTCTCCATAATGCTACTCGAGCTGTCGATTCTCTTGATTTCTTAACATCAAAATTGCAATGTGATAGCTCGAAAACATTTGATCTTCTTTCCATAGCTTCTGGTAACCCCATAATCGAATTTGGATTCTCAGGTTTACACCGATCTTCTGCTAACCAAGATTTGGCAACTGAACACCCGTAAAAGAATACATTTTTCTTTCGAGAATGACCATGTAAATCACAGTATAAAACGGGCACTTTATGTAAAATATTGCAACTATATTCAATTAAAGCCTTCGAGTTATAAATAGATGGATGCAATTGAGGGTTCGGATGACTCCATTGCCGATTCAAATCCTGATTACTTAACCCAGTTCGGTGGCTATATAAAAATAAATGTTTTTTAAAAATATTTATGAATAATATTTTTATAGGTATCCACATTTCTCAAGATCTCAATACTTACCAGCCATTAAGTACGCCTTCGATATTTAGCATAGGTACAATTTTAAAAATATACTTTTTCAATATTGTTTCCATTATTGAATCTGAACCAAGTAGCAGTTTATGTAAGATTCCATGCATTACCCAGCTAGCACTTGGAAATAAAACATATAACTTATAAATAACTTACAACATATAACTTACATTATAACTTACTTGCTTTCGCCTGGATGGACTCGTCCTGTTATGAAAATAACATTTCGATTTTCAATCGAATTTTCTTGTTGATCTTCTTTGGCAGTGATTGTTAGTAATGGAACCTCATTATTATTTAGTGTTTTACATAAAACATCATATCTTGTAAATAGATTATTAGATGGATCCAAATTTTTGATTTTAAACAATTTCCATAATTCAGTCAAGAGTCTTGTATAGGTGTAAGGATAATGGTAGGCGATATAGCATATATCGCCTTTTCGTTGAAATGTTAGTGTGAAAGAAGCGGTATAGTAAGCTTTAAATTTTTTCCCAGTATAATTCTTGATACCATTTTTAAAGTAACATAAATTACTTCCCGATCTTGCCCAGCCAGCTTTCCCATTAATATAATCAAGAACTGAGAAAACAACTGGTTGCATTCCAAAATTAAATTGAGAATTGCCTTTAATACAATTGACAATGTTGAAAATATATGGACAGTCTTCAGTCACATTTGAGACTTGGAAATAAAACCATTGATTATGAGCATTAGAATTGATATCTGAAGTCAAATAGAGATCATATTCAAATTGACCCACTTGAATAGCTTTTCTCAAGTTTCCACATTCAAATCTGGATTCAAATTTTAATGAATTTCTTCTATCAACTTTACCAACTTCGTGTTCATCATCATTTCCCAATGGTTTTGATGAATCCAAAATTTTAGATTTTTTATCAATAGATTTTCTTGTGGTGATAAGAGTATCCAAGTCAAATACAATTTTAGGTTTAAATGGATCTTCGCCTACAATTCTTGACATATTTTCAAATATCTTTTTCCTATAAAAATATTTCATTTTTAGAATTAGTAAATTACTATCAATATCAATAGTTCTAAAATTGGGTAGGGTACTTAAAGAAAAAGATTTTTTTACCTCATATTTGATCTTTCTAGATAAGTAGTCAATGGCTCAACTTTTTTACTGGAATATGCCAAAACTAATAAAATTTATAGTAAATCATATTAATGATTAATAATACTAGAATTTAATCTTAATAATATCTACCTAAATCAGGATAAGCAATTTTAACAAACGGCATCACCTAGAAATTCAAAAATGTCAACATTCTTAATAAAACAAATAAAATTCTGATACTAAATACAGAGGATTAATACTGTCAATGTTTTTCTTACATGAGTAATACTGTTTGCAATAGCTAAATAAATTTTTCGGATCTCATCACAGCTTATTTGGTCATCTAAAATCACCAAGTTATAACTATTTAAATATGCACAGAAATTTTTTAGCTATAATTATACTTACTTTCCGAATCTAGAACTTGATGTTGCTGTCTATATTTTAAAGGAAATGTAATTCCATCAAGATTGAATTCGAATTTAGGACCATATAAAAGTCGAAGAATAATTGAAGCGTCGATTAACTCTGAGGACGATTCATTTTCTGATTCATTCTGCTGAAATTCTTTAAAATATTTCGAATATTCTAAAATTGCTTCGACTTCTTTATTAGGTACAGTTGAGGGAATCAATTCAGAAAGTAATACTGGACCCTTTTCTAAGTTAGTGAGTAACAAAGGTCTCAAATGTTTATCACCGGAGCCCAAACATAACTCTTCGTCTTCACTTAAATCTTTTATACTGCTTTTTTCATCAATAACTTCATCAGATTCATCTTCATTTTTATGTGAATCTCCACCCTCATCATTATAATCATCGTCGTCGTCTTCATCATTATCATCATCGACTTCATTTAAATTTTCCTCTGAAGACTTTGGTTCAAGGTCAATTTCAACTTCAGCATCTGAATCTGAACTTTCTGAAATTGTATCATCATCTGGTTCATCGTCCGATGAAGTTCCACTATCCTTGTTCAATTTAACATCAAATTCTGATATTTTTGGTAATGAGAATTTTACAGGATTCATAAGACTTTTAAAGGGCAATTTATGCGAAGAATAACAAAATGATACTAATGATAAAATCCTCATAATTATTATATCAAAATGTTTATCATTTGGACAAAATTCACAAAATTTTCTCAAATCATTTAACGTTTCACTTTGCTTCAAAGCTTTTTTCCCGCAACCTAAAGATTAAAATAATCAAAATGAATATTTTTGCCTATACATAGTCATCTTTCTAAACAGTTAGTACTTACTTGTATAAGAAAGATTTGAATAAATTGTCAAAATATTTCTTGTCAATTTTAGAAGCCCTTTTCCCTTGAATTGCTGCCAATTATTGAAAATACGAGAAAGTGAGTTAAGAACATTTGCTTTGATAAGTCGTCTACAATTCGCTCTCTCTTTTGTAAGTTGAATAAGGATTTCAAAAAGAATTCCAAATTTTGGTGAAGGAATGATAGGCAGTATTGAAAATATTTTTTGTATCGTTTCTGAAAGAAATAATTTTAGAAAAATTAGTCACATTTTACGTTTACTCTTTATAAATCTAGCATATAAAAATACAACTACATACCCATTATTTTGTCTCTCCCAAGACAAGAACCAACTTTAGCTGAAATTTTTTGAAAAAACAAGTTATTTAAAGAATATCTCTAATTACATTACATTACATATGTATTATACATAATTATAATACTTACGATTTTTGGAAAGCATTCTAAAAATTTTGAGTAAAGGATAATGGGTGGTTGTAGACTCCTTTGAAATGTTCTTTTTAATTAGACAGTGCATAAATTTAACTTTTGACATTGATCGGATCTTAGATGGGAATTTAGGATCTAAATAATAAACAATGAATAACATTTTTTCGAATTTCTACTACTCATAATAAATGTAATATCAATTGTAAAAGCACAAAAGTTGATTTCCAAGATATAATTTTAACAGTTTATGTGATAGAAAATTGTGCCAGAATTCAGATTATACAACAAAGTAGGTGTACGTTTTATCACTTTACAAATCTTGTTTCTAAAAAAATCACACAATGGTGTGCATTTTATACTAATCGTAAGTTACATACTACGCTACATAAAAAATTCTATCGCTTATTTATCATTTCGATGTAGCATTAAAAAGTAAAAATCTCCACACTTGATCCACTTAAAAAATTCTACAGATTTGTTTTGACAGTTAAATTGTCCGATAATCTTAAAGTGCTTTTTGAACTTATTATATCCATATCAAAATTTGGCATTGATATCTCATTTAAAAATATATTCTAATCTAAGAATCTTAACCTTTTTTAAAAGTACTAGTATTATTAGTCTCAGTATCAAAGTAAGTGTACTAATATTAATGATTTTAAATTTAATTTTACCTTTGGTAGCAACTGCAGAAAAAAACCAAATGACATTCACAAGAGTTTTTTTCAATTTCCCCATCAAATCTTCATCAACCAGAGTTTCTTTGATTACTCTTTCTAATTCTCCTAAAAGTTTAATTGTGATTCCAACTGTATTAAATTCGTCAAGTTGTCTGAGAGCAGCTTGCCTATAAATATCTATATATAAAAAACAAACATTTAATTTAAAAACAAATAGCATATAAGTGGTGTATTTATCTTGTAGCGCAAAGAAACAACAAGACAAATATAAATGCATATAATTAAGGTGTATATAATTAAATTGGAATTTACAAATCCTTTAAAGTATTTTAGGAGTGAAACAATAATGATAATGATGCCATTTTTCTTTTAGGCGAAATTCTTGAAAATAGATTTAAGAATTCACGTTACATAACTACTACAATAAAGTGGAAAAATAGGCGAGAAAAGGATGACAACTAAAGAATTTTTACACAAGAACTTTTTAAAAAAGTCAAAAAGAAACTTAAATCTTATATTGGAACTTTGCCTAAATTCGTACTTTTTTAAACGATAATCTTTGACTTTGAACAGCGAACATGATACATATATATACCTATATGAGTATAGGTAGTAGCATGACATGAAAGTAAAAAGGGAAGGCGAAAAATGAGAAAAGTTCTTTTAAATTGCAACTAATATTTTTGCATGCATCGTCTCACATTTAAATTTAGGCAAATTGTCAAAATAAAATCATTTTTTTAAGATTAATTAAAGCTACTGTACTATTTTACAAACCCAAATTCCTATCAAAAGTTAAGTTGTTGTGTTAAAGGTTAAATAGAATATTTTTAAAAAATTGTAAAAAAAAATACTTACTGTTCCGTGGGTTAAGACACTCCCGAAGAATTTTTGACACTTTTTCGCTATTTGAGGTTAGAAGTGTAACCTTTACAGAAAATAATTTTTAAAATTAAATTATTTTGATTTTAATTTCAAGGATTCAGATTCAGACCTCTAAAGCTTTAACCAAGTGTGCCATTCCATAATCATTTGTAGTTATAAATGCTAAAATTTTCTCCCTTTTTGCCATATCTGAAATAAAAATATGAAATTTTGGCGAATGAATTTCGACTTTTATCAAATATAAGTCTTAAACTAACTCTAAGTACATAAAAGGTGTTGAGGTAATATAATTGAATATACATAAATTAGTTATTGGCTTAGAGTAACTAACCTTTATTCGATATAATTGTTGCCGCTGTACTTGTATAATCTTTAATTTCTGGCCAAACTTTGGCATTTTTAAACTCTTCTTGATAGCTGGCAGCTATAATTGCATGAAAATTTTTCCACCAAATATCACCAAAAATTTTGACGGATCCGTCTTTTTCAGTTGAACTCATTTTGAATTTTGAGATCAGCAACACAACAGTCAGTTAGATAAACTAGAAAAAATAAAAGTAAAAAATTCAATATTTATTTATAATAATGGGAAAAGTTATAAAAAGATTGTATACCAAGTAGTACATATGTATCGTATCTGTACCAAAGTTAGTAGTAGCAAGTAGCAATTGTTTATGATGTTTAAAACTGAAAGATTGACAGACTAAGCTTTTTCTCTTTGCAAACACTGCCTTTTATAAGAGGGTAGTCTGGTAATTACTTGTAGTAAGTACTTGGCGAAGTTACAAATACTAAAATTTCAAACTGAGGTTGAGCACATCACACAAAGATAGTTTTTGTTTTTATTTTACAAAAGCTAAAATAAAAATACACAACAATATTACTTGGATTTATAATAAATATATCTTATGAGATGTAGATTTGGGCAAGAACTATCTATATTCAATTACAATTTATAAGATTTCTAATAGAAAATCTTGCTCATTGCTCTATACGAAATAATACTATACTCAACTTATTAATAACTCTAATTCGGAATTATCATGATTTTATTAAATAACAGATAATCAGAGCTAAAAGTAAAAGATTTTATATTTTTAATTATTGGTACTGAATATTATTCTACCTATTGCCAAAATACACATTTCAAAATAGTATATTTACCTAATTGTTTTGTAAAGTTACCATACCAAAGTATTACTAGAGAACATGGGAGATTTAGATTTTAGATACATATTGTACAACTCTTTTCATGAATTTTCATGTAAACCTCAAAAATTAAAATACTTGTCATAAGACAAAAAGATTAAAAGAAAAGTCAAAATGTCATATTAATTAATTATAACATTTCCAACTCAAAGGGGAATGAATCAAATCAACAAGACCAAGACTATTGACTATCCGAACCGAAACCTTTATCTAATCTTATCTTTCTATTACGAGTACCGTACCTACCTACTATGAACTATTGACTATGTACTTACTAATACTAAGTACTGCTTACTTGTTTGTAAAATCATTATTCCGAATTTCGTGATTTCGAAAATCAGAAGTACCTACTTATATACTATTTACTTTACCTATTTATTTATGTAGGAACCTATTTATGCTAAAGACAACTAGACTAGAAGTTAGATCGATTCAAAAACCTTGAACTTAAGTTGTTGAAGATGATAATGATTAGAAGTCTTCGAGTCTTTGGAAAATATTCAAAGTAAAGTAATACAAACAAATTTTTACTAGCTTGTCCTTGTAAACTTGTGGAACGTACACTTTTAAGTTTTAAGTAAAGATCAGATACGATATAGTGTACATCAGACCAGACCAATATCAAGACATGAGAACTTGAGACAAGCAATGTCATTTCATCAAAAAATATAATTTATTGATTATCAATTACTTACCTTTTCACTTCATTAAATATCGGAAGTCCTAAATCAACTTCCAAATGTCCAGCAGACAGCAGACCTTGAGAAAAACGAAATTTTATTAAAATTGAATATTTTTAGTGCTAAAGATTAGTACATCGTGTATTATATTATAAGAATACCGCACCCTCCTAAGTAATAATTGTAAGTAGCTAGCTAAGGTAGGCTTAAAGTTTAAAGTCAATCACTAATCACTGGCCATCTTCATTATCCAGTCCCAATATCCAATAACTCAAAGATCCAAATGAGCATTGAGCAAAAACTTAGAAACACATAGGTATCTTCTTTTTGGTTTGGGCATCATCTGGGCCTAGGCCTTGGGTTTTGACAGCTAACAGGTGATATTCGTACATACTGACACAAACTACACAACTGATGCTAATAGTTCTTTTCTTTTCAATTTTCATTCGAATACATTTATCCAAGCCAGCCTTTCAGTCTACAGCTTTCACCTAAACAGAATATTATAATCTTTAATTCTAATTAAATATTTAGAGATTCATAAAAGATATTAAAAAGTACTTACCCTTACCTATTTGACAGCCAGTGCAGTGCAGTTGTATTACAGTGCAGGTCAAACAAACACAAAATTTGGCCCGTTTGAACAGTACAGTACTCGAACAGAGAACTGCTGTCTTTGAGTATTCTGCCGGATGCACGGGATACCTGCCAAAAAACCGTCGTAAAAAAAACCCGAACCAATAATTATTTATGCAACACAAAGATCTTTAATAAAAAAACCAAAAATAACTTTTTCTCAATTCTGAAACTGAAAAAAAATCAGCTGATTTTTCTGATTCTGATTTGTTTTGGTTTTTAAAAATTTCTCATCGACGCCCCATTTCACTTATTTTAGGCCTTTGAAATCTCAGATTTCGAAATTATCTGTCAAGTTTTTTGGTGGTTTTTTTTTATTAATTTTATTTTAAAAAGTTTTTGCTTTTTTAATTATTTTGTGTCTACTTAACTGACTTTTTATCATAAATATGTCATAGTTCAAATTAAAATGGGCTTTTACAACCAAAAAAGTGGTAAAAGGATACGATTGGATGAGGAGTCTGTGGAGAGTTTCAGTAAGTTACCCACCCTTAATTTTAGTTTATTTGCTTTGTGTGCTGTGCAGTGTGCAGTGCTTGATTTATGCTATTTTTTATTGAGTTCGAGTTCAGCTCTGAAAACGAGATTTTGACCTTAGATTACTCCTATTAACGAGGCTTTTAAAGAAGAGCTGAATAGATTTATATAAGTAGATTCTTATTGGATTAGCCAGTTAGTTTTGTATTTTGTACCAATTAACTTTATTAGATTATATAGATTAGAATAGGATTAATAATAAATAGTATCAATAGTCAATTATATAATAATGTGTGTAATTTAATTTGTGATGTAAGTTAAAAATAATGCCGTTTTTTACTTTTTTTTTATAGAACTTTATAAATATTATGAACATGATGAAGACGAAGGAACGCCTTCAGAAGTAGGTGAACTAGTGATCACTACCCCTGCTGATGAAGTTGAGTTTGAAATCCCTAAAAGAATACAACAAGTTGCTGGACCAACTAATCCATTGTCATCAAAGAGGGTTGTAGCACTGAAGCCAACGAAATTTAATGAAGAACCTCTGAAACTTGCTTGTGAATGGGATTTATGTAATTTTGAAACGAAAGAGTTGAATTCCTTCATGAACCATGCCTCTAGTCATATACCAGACGTTGAACTTGTCCAGGAAGATAATCACGTCCAAAGCTTTTCGGGTAACTATACTTTATATATTATAGACATTATGTACTTATCTTTAGACTTAGATGTTGATGTTAATAAGTTTTTTTTAATTTTATAGTCTACTTAAAATGTAATTGGAGAGATTGTCCTTATAGAATTCATCAATCGGAAGATTTGACAAGACATTTATTCTTACATGCTTACCATACAAAATTAAAATGTATTGGAACAAATACGCTTGAGAGAAGTTCAATTAATGTATGTACATTATACATAATACTAATTCTAATTTGTATATTTGGATTTTAATTCATTTAATTTTTATAGTCATGCAGAGCTGATTCAAGTAATAGGAACATACTGCCAGATTTAAGTGAGAATTTAGTTTGTGCTTGGGAGAATTGTTCAGAAACTTTTATAAATATTCAGTATTATTATGATCATATTCGTTTACATTGTGAAAATAATGCTAAAGGAAAGAATGTTCCCGGTGGGATTCGTTGCTTATGGGTTGGTAAGTAATTTACATTTTTTGGTGGGGATTTATTTCGATTTCTAATACTAATATCATCGAATTTTTAGGTTGTGAAGGCAGTTTTCAAAATATTTCGAAACTTCGTGACCATATGAGAAGTCATACACAAGAAAAACTATTAGCTTGTCCAACCTGTGGAGGTTTATTTTCAAATCGAACAAGATTTTTTGATCATTGTCGTCGGTAAGCTATTAAAAATTTTCTAATTTAAACTAAAATTTAGCTAATTATTCTATATTTTACCTATTTCATTTTTTTAAGGCAAAATGATGACCAAAATTTTGCTTGTAATGTCTGTATGAAAACTTTTTCAACTGCAAGACTTTTGAGGGATCACATTCGTTCTCATGTCAATACTTATCGTTGTAATCATTGTGATATGTCTTGTTCGTCGCCATCAGCTTTAGTTACTCATATAAAATACAGACATCACGAAGAAAAACCATACCCATGTCCACATTGCGAATATTCGTAAGTAAAAATGATATTTTCTGAATAGATTGTAAATAGTAATAAATCAATCATTGTGTTTTATTTTTAATATATTATCATTTTAGGGCTAAAGCACCAACTGATCTTACAAGACATATTAAAACTCATACAAAGCAAGTTCATAAATGCGAAGATTGTGATTATGAAGCTAGAGCTATATCATCTCTTACACATCATTATACAACAACCCATGGGGAAAATAAGGACCAAAAATACTTATGCCATATTTGTGATGATAAAAGTTTTATCCGTGGATACTATTTAACAAAGCATTTGATTTCTGCTCATAATTTGGCTTGGCCTTCTGGACACAAAAGATTTCGGTAATAATAAAAATACAGAAATTATTTATAAGCTAAAGCTCATAATTTATTCTAATTTTACAGATATAAACTACACGAAGATGGTTTTTACCGCTTATTAACTCTTAGGTATGAAAGTGTTGACGCTCAAACCTCAGAAGACGTAGAAGTAGAGTAATTAAAAACACAAGACTACCTACATTAGAAATCTAATTTTCTAAAAATTCACTCAGAAAATTTAACATGATAGAGATTAGGTTCTCCAAAAAGTTAATACTCATAGTCAGTAATTGTAATTAATGGAATCAAAGTTTAGTATAGCAAATTGTTCAAATTAATATTTATCTTTTTAATTTTTTTTTTCGTTTTCGATTGGAATACGAAACTCGTACAAAAATAATAGAAATCATATACAGATACATAAGGTATGTATAAATAATTTTAGTTTCGAAACATTATACTACATTTATTAGATAACGTTTAATAGGTTGGTACCCTAGGTAGATTAAAAGTTTTTTTTATACATATAATAAGATATTTTATGAAATATATAAACCACTACTTTAATAACTCATTTATTTGTAGGTACATATTATTAAAGGCATTTAACTTTTAACATACGTACTTACGTTAAAGACTTTTACTACTTATTTTTGTTAGAATTTTTTTGTAGGGTACTATGTACTCGTATTTTCATTTGACAATAAATGAATTTAATGCGTTATTTTTATTAGAAAATATGAAACAATTATCTCAAAATTCAAGAATTAAAGTAGCATTATAAATTATAATCTTAATTACCTACATAGTTGATTTATCAGTAATATTTAGAGCAATTTAAATTAATATTTTACGTGATCTATCTAATGTTAATTCCATTCCAATTACCTACTTATTTCTTAGGATCAGTTTTCTTCCAGCAAAAAACTGCATCTTACCTTTTCTACCAACTTTTATTATTCAAATTTCAACTTTTTTCTATAAAATTCTGATATTTTGACTAGCTATTTACAAATATAAGCATTGCATCTATCTGTAGGTAGGTAGTAGGATATTCTAATTTTTGTTCATTTAAAGTTTGCCAAGCTGAAAGAACTTGTAACTTGACAGAAGTGGCAAGTTTTTATCTTTTCCTTCTCTCACTGTCTCGTTACCTTATACTAGTGCACTAGTACTTCAACTTTACTTTTATTCTATGCTTGTAAAATTCTAAATTAAAGGAAATCTCACTGACTTAAATCAAAGGAAAAAGTTGCAAATTCAAAAATTTTAATTAATCTCCCAATTTCCAATCCGTTCATTCATGAATAAAATCCTTAATTGAATTTTGACTTTTTTCATAGGGTACTCATACTATATTGGTATACGCAAACATATATTTAGCCAGTCTCGTTGAGGAAATATTAGTTTGAATTTGAATATCCAAAAATTCAATATCAAGTAGGATTTAAAGTGCATAAATCACAGGGGGGTGAGTATTTATAAGTACTATAGTATCTATAGGCCTATAAGATATTTCAAAAGGTTAATAGCTGATCAGACTTGTGAATTAGAATTCAATTCATGAAAAGCCATCGGGCATATACTGATAAATATGTACTAGTATCTAGTAGACACTATGTAAAGTTAGTCTTGGTTCTGTTTAATAAATATTTATCGCTGAATAATAAATAGTAAACTAGTAGTAAGACAAGCCACTACATAGGTACTACTCTAGAGTTAGAGATAAAACAACAATATAAAATTTACTAGTGGCACAGTGGCACATTTATTTACATTGTTAAAGCTACCAGTCTAGTAAGGCTTGTGTCTTTGGAAAGATCTCAAAGATCTTGGTCTCGTTAAAAATCTCAAAAAGTTTTTCTAATTTTTGCACTGACTTGACTTGTACGAGTATTCAGTCAGACAACTTTTTCAAGACCAGATTCGAATTGAAACAAAGAGTTGTTTTTTTAACTCACTTTCCAAAATATTATTACTGAACTGACTGACTGTGATCTACAAGATTTAATATTCGTGTCTTACTTATCTTTTCGTTTTTTTAAGGTAAGTTAGCCCCTTTTTAATTAATTATTTAACTTTTTTTGTAAGTAGGTACTAATACTACTACAGAATACTCTTAAAACTTACGTACTCATTTTTATAACTACAGATTACAGATATACCTAAGTACAGATAGTTAACAGTTTGCCCCAAAGTTTAAGGAAATGTCAAAATCATTTCATTTTGTGACAATCATTTCATTAACGATATCTTATAATATCAGGCCTCTGATTCTGATTTCTGATAATAATTTTTGAATATAATCTATACATCTCATAGTTTTTTGAGTAAACTCCAAAAATCACCGGAAATTTTTCTATACCTATCTATCTAGGTACCTATTTAAAAATTAGAATTGTCTGATGGACATTACAGAATAGGCACTGGAACAAGATTTGATTATTTCAAATCTGCAAGCTAAATGACCCAAACCAAGCCAATCATCCATTAGTACGATTTATCAAAAACTAAAGCTTGTAAAACTCGTGACGATTTCTATTTTAAGTCCAAGATTAAATGCAAGAAATCCGTTATTTTGCACTGAATATTGAATATCATTTACATACTTAAAGTAGGGTACTACCTTTATGTTTATGTAGGTACGAGTATAACATCTTTGCCAATATTATAGCTGGTATTGACAGTACTGACTAATGGGGTTAGGGATCAAAATACACTATGTTAGTACCGTAATCCTAAATCCCAAATTAGAAATTTGAATCAGGATTAGCATTATAGTATTCAATTTTACTAACTAGTACCATTTGACATGTATTCCCTTATATTTTTCATATCTTGACTTGACTTACATTTAAAACCCTGACCATGACTTTTTTGAATAGGCAGTTAGATTTTAATGTGTTCTTTTTACTTTTTATTGACACCTTAACCTACCAACCAAGTACAAAGATACGTAGATGAGAAATTTATACTTACGAGTAGATTTCTCAAAAATTTCACAAAAATAGGCTTTTTGATTGTAAAAAAGATGCTTGATTATGATTTGAAGTACGTAGTTCAAATAGGTTCAAAATTTGAACTCTAACTAAAAAGTTTCTTTTCGAATTTTTTTACAACCCGAGATTTTCATTTTTATAGTTTTGAAATGTCTTGATTGTACTTTGTGAATGTGTCTAGTCTATCAAAATCAAGCAACGATTTGATAGTCAGACTACATAAGTGCTTATGTATCTATAAAGTACTTTATGTATAGAAACTTTTTATTAATGAAAAAATTTAGATAGCGGTTAAGATAGTGCAAAAAAGTGAGTGAAAAAAAAAGATGATTTCACTTTAGTTGGCCAAAGATTAAAGATACCTATGTATCTTTATAGTATGGAGAAGTAAGTAATTGCAATTGTGATTGTGGGTTAAAAGAAATGCCCCAAAAGAAATTGTAAATTATTTTAAATAAGTAAGTTAGAGTTAGATCACATACTTCTCATTCAATGTAAGTGCATTCCAAGTGTAGACAATATTTTTTGATATGGATTTTTACATAAAGTATCATCAGAATCAGTGTAATGTTAAGTAAAGTAATTTAAAGTTTCACTACTTGACAAGTATGTATACATTTCTTAATCTACAGATACAGTATAAAACAACTTCTTTTTCTACTCATTAACTACTTAATAACATACAAACTTATATCATAATTACATATCTTTGAACAAAGGGACAAAGACCTTTACTATATTAATGTTTCCGATAAAAAATGTAGGTACATAATACTTTGAAAACTTTTACATAAACTTTGAAAATCTCATGTTAAAATATTGCACCTTTAATCATAGACAGATGTACCTAATTGTAAGTAAGATACATGAGGATAAGATTTCAAGCTTCAAATTCTCAATTTGGACTAACAATAATCCTAATCAGCTTAGTCCTACTTAAAATTTTTAGATTTTTTTTTATAAAGTCAAAGTCAAAGTTAAACTAGGCTTTAATCAACTCACTAGAAGTTGATTATAAATTGTGCGAGCAAAGCGTTGAAAACTTCTCAAGTTACCCCATGTTTCGGGGGTCAAAGGTCAATTTTCTGGTTAAATAGATGTCAAATTCGGAATCTCCGTCATCGACAACCACTTAAACCTTATTTTTGATTTTTCCCATTTGATTAATATGGGGAACCCTTTAAGGGTCCCAATGACCCCAAGGGGTGGGGCAATCTGAAATTTTTTTAGAGCATGCACAACTTGACCCTCTAAGGGACCTTCATGCCAAATTTGGTCAATATCAGTCAAGTAGTTTTCGAGTTATGCCGCGAACAGACATACATACATACATACATACATACATACATACATGCATACAGACAGACAGACAGAGGGACAAAGTGCAAGCAAAGTTAAATAGTAAGTGCTCGCTTCGCTCGCGCAATTATTATTATGTATCTGGATTATGTAGTTGTAGGACATAATTTCACTTTGTTATTTGACTTTTAATTTTAAC
This sequence comes from Nanhermannia cf. coronata Gr-Ori-00579, assembly GCA_034699045.1. Classification (NCBI taxonomy): domain Eukaryota; kingdom Metazoa; phylum Arthropoda; class Arachnida; order Sarcoptiformes; family Nanhermanniidae; genus Nanhermannia; species Nanhermannia cf. coronata Gr-Ori-00579. Next base: position 30,000 of record JAQIXA010000817.1, read on the forward strand.
ATTGAGCCTTATTTGAAAATTTTTTGCATTGATAAGTTTTCATAAGAAACTGAACAAATCCTTTTAATTTTGTTTTTTAATTATGAATTTTTATTTTTCGTTCTATACGGAATTTGCATTAAAGGGAGGAATGGGATTTGTAAAGTTTGCAATAAGCCTACTACAAACATGACTCAGCACATGCGGTCACATTCAGGTTCGTTTTAACAACTTGACGGCCTAGAGGTCAAATTTTGCTTTAAGGTCCTTAAACCTAAACTAAACGACTAGTGTTTAGTAGATATTTTAAAGGTATAATGGTCAACGTCTCATCTGGTAAAAGTTAATTTAATTAATTAAATTTTATGAAACTACATATTTGCTAAAATTTAATGTTTCATAAGAAAAATATTTTAAAGTTATGTAAAAATCAACCAAACATCCGCTTCATTTGATATTTTTATATCAAATGGCAAAGCTATGATATGACATTTTATAAGGGTCCTTCTTGCCAAATTTGGCTAAAATCCGTCCAGTTGTTTGTTATTCTAGGAACAAACAAACAAACATACAAAGCGCATGTAAAATTAAATAAGGGTTAATAAATAAGAGTAATTCTAAATTTTAAAGGTGCAAGATATCTTTGTGATGTTGATGTTTGTAACCGTTCTTTTGCTACTCCTTCGGGGCTCAAACTTCATAAAAAGCGGGACCATTTGAAAATAAATTTTGACCTTCTTGATGACCCTGTTGAGTGCAAGACCTGTTCAATAATGATGTCACCATCAATTCTGGACAACCATGAGAAATACCATACTGGACAAAATCCATATTTATGTCAAATTTGCCTCAAATCAACTACATCTAAGGTCTCTTTAATGAATCATAACCGAAGAATGCATTCTGAAAATAAACTGGTGGTGCCAATATTAGGTAAGATATATATTATTTCGAAAAATTGTAATTTTTATGTACAGGGTGTTTTTACAAAATTTTGGGTAAAAATGTTGATTTTGATCTTAACTTTACATTTAATATAATGGGTGGGTCCGAGTAGTTTTGGTGATTTTGAGAACATAATTTACGAGTAGTCATAATATTATATAATATGTTTAATATAAAATTTGTTGTATTTGTAAAGGGACTGAAAAGAAACCTTCAAGGATCAGGACAATTTGTACAATATGCTCACTGCCCTTTGTGCATATGAATCAGCACATGAAAACCCATTTAGGTATTTTTTTATACAAAAATCTTGAATCTTAACCCATTGGCTTTGGTATCATTTTAATTTCTCAAATTTTTAAAGGTCAAAAACAATATCCATGTGATATGTGTAACAGGATATTTAGTAGAAGATGTCGTCTCAAAGAGCACCAACTGAAGTTTCATACAAAAATTAATACAGATTCAGATTCAGGCCTTAAAGATCTCATCGAGTGTAAGACATGTTCAAAAATGATATCACCATTAATTCTGGACAATCATGAGAAATACCATACTGGAGAAAATCCATTTTTGTGTAAAATTTGCTTCAAATCTTACCGATGCAAGATATATTTTCAAAATCATAAGATAAAATGTCGTCCTGGACGTAAGTTAAAATTTTTCAATATTTTTAATGTGTGAATTTGATGATTATTGTGTATTTTTAATTTTTTTTAACTCATGTATGTATAATTAACATACCTATATAAGATTTAAGATGCCTACTCCATTTTTAATTTTATTAAAAAAAAGATTCTAGTCTTATATTTTATTCAAAGATTTTACATATATTTTGTAATTTTATTTTTAGAGAAAAAGCAGTACAGTTGTTCCAAATGTTTACGAACCTTCAAACTCGAGAAAAATTATTTGTCTCATCAAATGGTGGACAAATGCTGGGAAAAAAAGATTTCCAAAAAATGTTTCAAATGCGATGTTTGCTCAATGGAATTTACATGGCTTCGATCATTCAAAGATCATAAAGCTATCCATGAAGGTAATTTCGAATATGTATTTTTGAATATTTTAAATCCAAGAATTAATGGTCAAGATTATTTTCAAAATAGAATTATTCATTATGAAAGAATATATAAGATCTTATAATTGTAGAATTTCAAAATGTTTTAAGAACTTTGATATTCCTTATACATAGTATCTAAATGCTCTATATTTCCTAATATATTTTGACTTTTTTTTTACTATATTCGTAATATATGAATCTAAATAAATTACAGGAGTTTTCATCAATTGCAAACAATGTGGACAAAAATTTAAATCGAGAACGAATTTGAAATATCATCTTATTACAATTCATTCTGGTATATCTTTTTAATATAATAATAATTATTATGTTCCTATACTTACACTTATGTATATATTTTTGGTATTTTTAATATATTTTGATCTACTTTTGTATTTTGGGTGTAGATCTTTTATTGATGAAAAATGAAACTCCTGGTGATGGAAATGAAGAAATGTATGATACCATTTTAGGGATCTAATTTTGAAATAAAGCCAATATGTATACATATCGAAAGATCTATTCTGTTCGGATTTCAGAAATTTCCATGTTAATTCCTACAGGATAACTTAAAGAAATCATGGAACAAATTCAAATTTTTGAAAGATTACCAATTCTTTATAGTTTGTTACAATTTAAATTGATAATTAAATTATTTAAGTAATTAAGTTTTGTCTATCTATAGTTTTAGCAAATTTTTATAATAAAATAATACTTACCTATATACATAAGTAGGGTACTCATATTATTACCTGAACGAAACGAGAATTTACTAATCAAAGCTTACACTTGCCTGGACAGTTTATAATTAACTAACAAGGGTAGACCGGAGCCTGTATATTTTTGATTTTCAAATTTTGGTGTTCAATCGAATAAAACCATTCTAAAACTATGTCTGACACCGTAGTAGAACTCACCTCTCAAAATTACTTGAGATATAAATTTTTTAACTCTCGCTCCCATACCTTTTACATGGTAACCGTGAATTTTTAAGAAAAATGCAAAATTTTCAAAATATTCAGCAAATATGCTCCTTAGGGTAGTTTTTTATGCTCTTTCGAATGGTGAAAACCGAAATTTTGAATTCTGAAATTTTGAAAATTCATAGTTTTCGAGTTACTACTACCTACTTTCTTACAGTACCGGGGAATCCTGCGCTGAAAGAAAGTCTGGGACTTGAGTCTATAGGCGCTGATATATATATATAGCGAGTAGTAGGTATATCATGTTTTTTGAGTATGATTTGACCAAAGCCAATTTTTTACCAAATATTTTTTATTTTATTTTATGGGGTTTTCGACCTTTGAGAACTCGATTATGATGTCCATTAACATCAAAAATGACATTTGACACTTAAATCTTTGAAAAATCCGATTTTGACCATTAAAATTGAATTTTAGATTTAATTGATTTTAGGGATTTTCGAACTTTGTAATTTCGATTATGATGTCCATTGACATCAAAATTGATTAAATTTTGGCCATTCCAAAATTTCCCGCCAAATTTCCTTTTTATTATATTTTGGTAATAAAGTTGGGATATTGATGGTGACATTTATAGAGCCATAAAATTTTCAAATTTTGCGCTTTTTTTCCAATTTTTGCAAAAAAAATTTCGATTGTATAAAAATTGAAATGGCTATTATAAAATGCTTTTTAATTCGGCCCTTAAATGTCTATTTATACAAAAATTATAATAGTTAGGTATAGGTCTATATAAATATAAAATATTCATTTTTAGTTATTTTATTCATTTTAATCATAAAAAGTTAAATAAAGGTCACTTAAGGTCACTTACG
>JAQIXA010000818.1:0-33783 GCA_034699045.1 Nanhermannia cf. coronata Gr-Ori-00579
GCTGGACTGCTATATAGTGCTATATGGGGTTTCCCCAAGTAGGGGCTACCATTGGCAACACCAACCTTACCTTAGCCGTGACTACTTGTATAAATTCATAGAAAATGACATCAAAATTAAGCATCAAAATTCCAAAATTATCATCGATGGTGACTTTAATTGTAATGCTTTTCGAATTACCCAAGGTAGTGACCCAACAGGGTATAAAAATTTTGAAAAACTACAAGATTTTGACATTTTTAACAATTCTGTTAATATAAATCTTCTGCGTTCTTCAGATCCAAATGATAAAATTTATAAAGACAAAAATAAAGATTTCACATGGTTTGGCAGTTACAGAAAAATTATTGATAAAGAAGAAGTTAAAATTCCGACTTGTACATATATTGACTATACTTTTTCCAATTTAGATATTATTTACGATATAACCTCAATTGACCCAGATATTAATCCATTTAATAACACTTTAATTTATTATAATACAGATTTCCAAGAAAAAGTGAGATCAGATCATTTGCTAAAATTGACCATCTTAAGAATTAAACCTGGTGAAATATTAAATAACCCAATTCAAATTCTAAAATTAAAAAGTGATCGAGATAATTTCATAAAAAATAAAAAAGTTCTCAATTGTCCACGGTGTCATAAATTATTTGCCAGTTCTAGGAATGTTTATCGACATATAGAAGCAGTGCATTACAAATTAAAGCCTTTTGACTGCCCATTTTGTGATTTTACAGCTGCAGACAAAAGTACAATTGCTACTCATATTGCATCAATTCATTCTAATATAAAAAAATTTCAATGTACAATTTGTAAGAAAAAATTTGCAATCTCTCAAACCCTTAATGAACACTTACAAATTCATTCACAACAAACTTTTGATTGTAAATTTTGTGGTAACTCGTACAATCAACGCTCGAGTTTAAATAAACACCTTAAGCAAAAACACTCATTAAACCCTCCAGAATATACCTGTTTAATATGTAATAGAGTATTTAATCGCTCAGATCAATTAAACAGACATAAAAAAAGTGTCCACAAAAAATCAAACTCGACTGATTTTCAATGTTCAATCTGTCATAAGGTTTTTACTAGATTAGACAGTTTAATTAGACACAAAAATAGTTTCAATCATTTTTCAACTAATGCAACGATAGTTTAACATGTAAATTTAAAGTAAGTACCTACATATAAGTAGATGGAAATACATTTTACGAGTATTTTTTTCAATATACCTTATATAGTTGTGCTAATTCAAAAATATGTTTTTTTGCAGGGTTTTAACCTCTGATGCTGGCGTTACGATGGAGTTAGAATGGCAGGGTAAATGCACCTATTTATTTATTTATTAAGCTTATTTCCTATTATGTACTTATTATATAAATCATGACACCATTCTAATTCCATTCTTTTGTACATATTTAGAACCCACTCAAACCTTTGGAGATGTTAAAGGTAATTACATACCCTACCATTTTTTTGCAAAAAAAAGTCCTTATTATATATAATAGAAATGTACTCGTATATTGTAAGAATTTTTGAGTATAATTTAGTTTTTATTTCTATTTTGTAGGATACCGAGTTCGATATGGATTAAAGAATAACCCACTTGAAGAGATTTTTCTGGAAGGTCCCAAAGTCTCAAACTATAAATTTCAGAAATTAGGTAAATTAATTTTTTAAGTTTATTTGCTTAAATGGTTTACTAATTATAAGTATGAAATAACTATAGATAAAGGAGTCGAATATGAATTTAGACTAGCTGCTACAAATCACGTTGGTTTTGGTCAAGAAGCAGTTAAATACTATATGACGCCCGAAGGGCCACCAACTGGTCCACCTTTAAATATTTCTATAAGATTTCAAACAAGTGACATTGTCGCAGTAATGTGGAATCCCCCTGATCCTGAACTTAGAAATGGTCAAATTGTCAGATATCATGTTAGTTTTCACCGAAAAATGGGCCAGCCCTTGGATCGAAACACGACTACGACTAAAGTAACATTATTTATAGCTTTTCTTCAATATTTATTATCTAGTGTAATATCTAATTTGTATTACTTTTAAAATCAGGCTGTATTTGGAGGACTTGAAGAAAACCAGGAATATTCTATACAAGTTTTGGCAGCAACAAGTCAAGGCCGAGGACCTGCTTCAGAGCATTATGCTTTTAGAACAGATCGGGAAATGATTAGGTAAGTATATTACTAAATTCAGCTTTGAAAAAATAAAAATATGCTCGATTTAACAAGCATTTATTAATTTAATAGGGCCCCTACCTCGATCAATGCACTGGCAACATCTGACGCCAGTGTCGAGGTGTGGTATGATGCAGTTCCGATCCGTGGTCGAGTTATTGGCTACCAGATCTTTTATACCATGGTTCCAAATGAAGACATGGACAGTTGGATGTCAATTTCAATCCCTGTGACAACTTCCGGTGATCTTCAGAATCTCGAGAAGAATGCAAACTATGCAGGTAACCTAATCCATCATAAACTGTAGATAACTATTCATTTTTTAAAATTAATTCTACGTTAATTTTATTCCAATTCCAAGTGATATTTAAGATTTAAGTAAAAATTATTTATAGTTGCCGTCTGCGCCCGGACTAAATCAGGACTAGGAAGGATATCTGAGATTAAATTAAACGTTAAAGTGAAACCGGAAGAAGTTCCACTGCAATTGACAGCCGAAAGTCTTTCAACCCATAGCATGATATTAAAATGGGCAAGACCAGTTCGATTGAACCCCATAGAGTACAAAGTCACCTATGATGCTATCAAGGAATTTGTCGATTCTGATGGAATGACCCAGTCTCAGTATTATAAGCCAAGGGAAATAATTGTCTCACCAGATAAGGAATTTTTACCTGTTAATGAACTTTCACCATTTACGACTTATAATGTGAATGTCACTTCTGTCCCGAGTGACCGATCCTATCGACCTCCAGCAAAGTAAGTGATAGTTTCGCTTTTTTTTTATTTAGCTAAAAATAATCGATTATTTCGTATAACTTGATAAGTAAACCTATAAGATTTTACATAAGAATAAGATCATTCAGAGAGTATACTGATATTATATTGGAGATACAATCTCAAGGGGGTTAAAAAATTGCCTATATTTTATTGTAAAAATTATTTTCAGGATCACCGTTACAACTCACATGGCTGCTCCTCAACCGATGGAAAGTTTTAAATTTATTTAAAAATTTATTCTCTGGAGTTACGGAGCATGTTTCAGTTTATCTAATCTTTTATTGGTTTATTTATTTTAGGTTAAACCAGATTCATGTTTTCAAGCTGGAAAAGTCTCATTATTTCTACCTCAAGCATCAGAAGAATACGGGCCTATATCTCACTACTTCCTTGTTGTTGTACCCGATGTCAAAAAATTGGCCAATAAAATTCCAGATCAATTTTTAACCGATAATTTAGCAACTAATAGTGGACTTCCAACAAAAGTGAATATAGTTGGAAGCTATACAACTGATGATGTTGAGGAATATGGAGACAATGAATTAGAACCCGGACACTATTTTCAACCCTATATTACAGCGAGATTTCTACCTAGAGCAATGTAATTAAAATAATTGAATTATTTTTCTTATGGTCTTAATTTTAATGATTTTGCAACACCTCGTTTTAGTCCCAGGATATTCCAATTGGGCGATGGTGAGAATCACAATGGATATGAAAATAAACCCCTTGAGAAGAATGTCAAGTATCGGATTTTCCTAAGGGCCATTGTAGATACGCCTCAGAAACATTTGTATACTTCAAGTCCATTTTCTGATCCAATCTCATTGAATATGCAAGAGGCTCATTCATGTGAACCCCCAAGTAGACCGACGAATGATTTGACACTTAATCATGGTGATTTAACAATTAGACACTCACTACCTGAACCTGGGATGTTATGGGGTAATAACCAGTTTTTAAAAATAACTAATGATAGGTCATTGTGTGATTTTCCTAATAAACAAATTTTTTACTTGAAGTTGTTGCTCCAGTCGTTGCGGTTGTTTTAGCAGCTTGTTTCATGCTCATGTGTTTCCTACTGAAAAGGCGAAGAGTTGTTCATAAAGGTGGTCATGGGATAGATCAATCAGGTAATATTTTTAAAATTAAACGCATCTAAATAAATTTTTACAACTTTATTTATTTTTTAAGGTGTTCTTAAACCTCTCATGTCACAAGATGGCCCAGACGGTCCAATGCCAACTGGATATATAACTTCGTCACTTGGTGTTCATGTTGGACATATAAGCTCAGATTTTGGTGGTTCCTGCCTTGACGGACCAAGCGATCCTGTTGAAATGCGAAGACATAATTTTAAAACACCAGGACTTCTTCAACATCCACCAATTCCAATTTCAGACCTATCGGCTCATATTGAACGACTCAAAGCTAACGATAATCATTTATTTTCTCAAGAATATGAAAGTCTTGACCCTGGTCAACAGTTCACATGGGAAAGTTCAAATTTGGATGTGAATAAAGCCAAAAATCGTTACGCAAATGTAATTGCTTACGACCACTCAAGAGTCGTTTTGAACCCGATTGATACCTTTCCAGGAACGGATTACATAAATGCAAACTATTGTGATGGATATCGAAGACAAAATGCATACATTTGCACTCAGGGTCCATTAGTCGAAACTTTTACAGATTTTTGGAGGTAAATTCATGATTACATTTAAATATTACAAAATAAACAATATTTGTATGCAAATTAATCTTTTTTAGAATGTGCTGGGAAGTGAATACAGCGTCAATTGTAATGATGACAAGATTAGAAGAAAGAACTCGCGTCAAATGCGATCAATACTGGCCTACGAGAGGTTCTGAGTCCTATGGAGATATTACGGTGACATTGACCGATGTTCAAGAATTTTCCACTTATTGTATAAGAAGTTTTCTCGTTCGAAAAACAGCTCCAGGAATGCAACAAACTCGAGAAATTAAACAGCTTCAATTTACTTCCTGGCCTGGTAAATACATTATTTTGAAATATACATTTTAGAAAATTCTCATAATATATATATAATCTTTTGTTAAATTTGTAGATCATGGAGTTCCAGATCATCCTGCTCCATTTTTGATGTTTTTACGACGAGTCAACTCTCTCAATCCCACTGATTGCGGCCCTATGATTATCCATTGTTCTGCTGGCGTGGGTCGATCAGGATGTTATATAGTGATCGATTCAATGCTCGAAAGACTCAAACATGGTGATTCATTTATTGATGTTTATGGTCATGTAACATGCCTACGGTAAGATTCTAATGCATTAGAGACTTTTTAATGGGGCACAATCATAATAATTTTTTTACAATTACTCATATTACTATTCCAGATCCCAAAGGAATTATATGGTTCAAACCGAAGATCAGTATATTTTCATATATGATGCTATACTAGAAGCTATAATTTGTGGGCATACGGAGGTAGGTGTTGAAAAAATTGCAGCTCATTTAGATATGTTGACTACACTCCATCCTGGTGAAACGTATACGGGTCTTGATATCGAATTTAAGAAACTATCCAATATGAAAATAGATGCAAATCAATTCGCCAGTGGAAATCTCCCAGTTAATCAAAGAAAGAATCGTTTAGTAAATGTCCTGCCATTTGAAGCGAATCGAGTTTGCTTACAGCCTATAAGGGGCGTTGAAGGATCTGATTATATCAATGCTTCGTTCATTGATGGCTACAAAGAAAGGTAATTTAGTAATTAAAATTAATGAACTAAGCACGTTTATAAGTATGAGAGATCAAAGGTTTTAAATGGTATTTTATTTTTCGATTAGATCTGCTTATATTGCAACACAAGGGCCTTTGCCTGACACTGTCGATGATTTCTGGAAAATGTTATGGGACCATAATTCCAATATAATTGTTATGTTAACAAAATTAAGAGAGATGGGAAAAGACAAATGCTGTACTTATTGGCCTAATGATCGATCTCAGGTACCTCCTATTTTAATAATTACGTATTATTAGACCCTTTTAATTAATGATTTAATATTTCTTTTTATATGAATTTTGCAGAGATATCAGTTTTTCGTCGTTGATCCTATTGCTGAATATAATCTTACCCAATATACCCTAAGAGAATTTAAAGTAAGTATTACAGTCTTGTAACTTGTATAATATTTTAGCATTTACGTATCCTTAATTTTAGCCATAAATTCTAATTGTTTTTTTTAAAATTAGATTACCGATGCGAGAGATGGACAAACCCGTACAATTAGACAATTTCAATTTAACGACTGGCCAGAAACAGGAGTTGTAAGTTACCTACTTCATTATAAATAAGTACCTATCATAATTTTATGAATTTTAAACAATTGTTTTTTATACTTTTCAGCCAAAATCAGCTGAAGGATTCATTGATTTCATTGGGCAAGTTCATAAAACAAAGGAACAATTTGGCCAAGGTTAGTTTTACAAATTTTCAACATAATTTTACTTTATTCTATGACTTAACATTTATTTTTTTTAAATTTACAGAAGGCCCGATAACGGTGCATTGTTCTGCAGGTATGTCAAACTTTAAAATAATAAAAATTTCAATAAATTTTAAAATGGCTTTTGTATTTTTTTCAATAGGAGTTGGTCGAACAGGTAAATCTTAAAATGCTAAAAAAATTATAATTACTAAATGTCTAATTAGAGTAGTATAGCATATAAGCTATCTATAATCTTGATACTACTTATTTTATTATGAATATTCTATCGATAAAAAATAATAAAAAAAGTCTTATTTAAAATATCACGATTAAAACTTTTTTGATAATTTTTACAGGTGTTTTCTTGGCTCTGAGTATAGTCCTAGCCCGTGTTCAAACTGAAGATGTTGTTGACCTTTTCCAAACTGTAAGGATCCTCAGAACACAACGTACAGGAATGATTCAATCAGAGGTATTTACACTTTCAAACCTAAACCTAAAATATAAAAATCTTGTTAGTTTTTTTAAACTAAACTAATTTCTGATTTTCTTTATTACAGGATCAATACGAATTTTCATATAAGGCCATTTTAGAATATCTAGCGTATGATCAGTACACTTAAGATTAAAATATACTTACGATTAGAGGCTATAATAAATGATTACGATTACGACTACATTTACCATAAGATAAGGTTAGGAAAGAAAATAATTATTTTTTCTATAAAGACTGAAAAAAGTTAAAGTTAAATTGCGATATTTCGCAAAATCATAATAATTTTATATTTACTATTACATCACTCATATAAACAATACTAAGTACTACTCTATATTACATAAAAGATCATTTTTGACAGCAATTTTATTTATTGATCTAGATATTTATTAAAGTTACTTATTTTACCAATCCTTAAAATCTCAAAAAACTTTAATAAAACTACTATACCTAATAATAATCGTAAGATATACCTAGGTACTTTTAATTTTTAAGGATAAACAGACAATAATCATTTTATACATAGGTAAATACCATATTACTGTTAATGGAAAATATTATGACTAAAACATTTGATACCAATTTATATTAAGTTTTTTAAGACACTCTTTTCAGTATTATTTTATTATCAATGATTTAATCATTAAACCTAGTTAGTAATTTATTAAGACTAATTATTTAACTTTGTTTTTCTAATCAATTCTACATATATTTTACCTTTATAATTTATTTTGCTCATGTAAACAAGGCTAAGATTCTTATAATATATAGATAGGGTAATTTAAAACTTTTTTTACCATTTCATTTCTTAAAAGTTACATGCCATATTATTTTTTTTATAAAAAATTGTGATTTTTTTAAGTTTAAAAACCATATTATGCAATGCAATTAAAAAATACTTAGGATTAACTTTTTGTACTTAAAATGAAACCTAATGGTGAAACATAACTGAAATATTGTAATTAATATTGTTTTAAAAGTGTATATACAAAGTTAATTGTACTTAAAAGTGAGTAATTCCAATGTAAATATTGTGTATAAAGCAACTACAATGCAAGATTTTAAAAAATTGACGATATAACATATTGAATTATACCAAGACCTTTGGATATATTTGCCAATGATCTTGATTATACACATAGGTAATAATAACTAATTATAAGAGATTAATATAAATACATATGAAACGATCGCATCATAAAAAATATCGTAAAGTTGAAAGAATGTAAAGTTCTATAATTGTAAAAATACACTTAAAAATACATTTCAATTTGTTCATGTGCTGTCTATTAAATCTTAAGGTTTGTAGTAACTTATCTTTAGTATTATTATTTACTAATTATATTTTTTTGTTATTTTATCAAATTTATTGAATACGTAAGTAAGTTATATCAAATTTTTCATATCAGAAAAGATCACTTTTATCTCCTGACTCTCCTGTACATTAGTAATTTATTAGTGTGAATGTTATACATATACGTAGGTAATAAATACTATATATGTAAAGTAATGCTTACAAATATAAAGAAAATCAAATTTTATCTAAAAAAATACTAATAAAAACATTATTTGAAAAAAATGACTCAAAATTCAATGCCTCCTGTAAATTGAGAATACTGGTAGTCGACTCGAAAGTAACAAAGGCTGATATTGTAGTTAGGAGTTTTTAAAAATAAATCAGTTTACACCGTTTGTTTTTCAATTAAAAATTTTCAATTTTTTGCAAATATTTCAGTCTAAACTGGAATTTTTTTTAAATTTAAGTTCAATTTTTCTCAAGATTTGAAAAAGTAAGTAGGTATTTTGAGTGAATATATTTTAAATTGAATGTATTTTGAGTGAAATAGTAATGATTTTACTCTATCATAAATAAACATTTTTTTTTTATTAAGATAGGTACCTATATACGATATAGATATAATTACTACATTGCTAAGTACTATGCACCTATATGTATAGGCACTCTAATTTAGTCGAAGATCAATTTGCAGGTAGAATTAATGAATATTTAATCTACAAAAACCAATTCTTGGAAAATGTAATTAACTGTTAAATAAGAGTTAATTTTTCATTAGCATCCATATTCTAATTTTTAATAATTAATATTTAGACGGATACGAGTATGTAGAACTGTAGACATTATTGTATCTTAAAACTATTTATAAAGTTTAGTAAGTTAGTTAGATATACTCGTATAAGTAATAATAAGATTCTGAAAATTGTTATTTAGAGTACAATTAGTCTATAGTACCTACATGTTATGCATTTTGTAGCTAATAGGCACTTTAATTATATGAATTCCAATATCCTAGTTTGGAAATTACAAGTTTTTATTTGGAACGAAGGAAGAATCAATTACCCAAAAAAATATTTTACCTAGCAAATTGTATACTTGATAATAATGATTTTTTCCATTTTAATATTCATTTTTATTAGTATTTTAGAGGTATCTTTGTTCTATAATTTTATTTTATCATTTTAATTTTTAATAATGATTCATATTTCCAAAGATTGCCTTAACTCAAAATTTACCATTGATAAATGAACTTAATTTGGACCTTAGCCAATGTGACTACGTAACTTTTTACTACGCTCAAAGGTTTACCAATTTTCAATATTTCTATTTATGTTTTGCTCAATTAAACAGTACCTATAGGTATAAATTAGACTGGATTTTTGATATTTTTTAGAGATCCCTTAGGACTTCCAAGTTTAGTTAAATTTGATGGATCATTTTTACCATCAGTTCGATATAATTCAAGTTCAAGAACAATATTCCTAACACATGGATTTACGAGGAGTTGCACAACTTACCGAAATATATATGGTCTAAAATACGATGGTGTTAATGAGGCTATTGATCGTAATATCTTAAATTGCATTTTATAGCTAATAATAAAATTGTAAAATTTGAGTTTTTTAGCCTATTTGGCACTGGATAATGGAACAGCGAATGTTTTCTGCATCGATTGGTCACCTCTAGCTGGAGATTCAAATTTAGCTCTGACTGATCCTCAAATTATTCAGAATTACTATCAAGTGACAAAAAATACCCAGATAGTTGGTCAATGTGCAGCCAAAATTATTTTAAAGATGGCTCAAAATTTCGATTTGGATTATTCAAATATTGTTTTCCAGGGGCATAGTCTTGGGGTTTATGTCATGGAACATTTAGGGTATTTATATTGAATATATATTGAATAAATTAGAATAGATTATAGGTATTATACATAAGTACGCTACATTAGAATGATCTTAAAATATTCAAATTTGGTTAATTTAGAGATTTGTGATTTTATAGATGTGAATTAAACCAAGAAAATTCCCATTTTGAGCCCATTTTACCACTTTTAATTGGTTTGTAAAGAAAAAAAATTTTTTGATTTGATTTTTAATAGATTCAAAAATTCTTAGGTCTTGATCCAGCTGGAATTTTATTGCCATTCACCCAATTTACTGTACCTGTGAAATGCTCAAAAAGTTTCAAACTTACCCAAATGATCTATACAAGTCTAATTGAAGGGTCTAATTTTTTTCCACGAGGCGATGTCATTTTTCAAATCAATTCTGGATTTGTTCAGCCATTTTGCCTATCATGTGGAAACGATATTAATAATCCAAGCAATATTAGTGAGTTTTTATGCTCAAGCCCAAAATAGGATAATTTTATTAAATTATTTCAGTCACTTGTGATCACAATCTGGCTATAAGTTATATGAATGAAGCAGTTGCAATTGGACCAAATCCATCTGGAAATAAAGGATTTTACGGTTGTCCAGATTTTATAAATTCTAATGAATTTCCACTAATGGGCCCATTTATTGATTTAGAGTAAGTTTAATAAGTATTTAAAAAATTTGTAAAATATTAAGATATAAGTATATATTTACTATTTACAGAACAATACATGGGATATATCAAGTAAAAACTAGTCAATGTCCAGATTCACTGGGACAATTTTCGGAAGGAAATCAATGTCTTTCAAGATAACAATTTTATCATTAATTAGAGCATTTTTAGGTGAAAATTTTTGAAATGAAATTTTGGAAAAAATCGAGCTTTACCTAAATGTGAATTTTCCAAAAAATTTGTAATCTTATAATATTTCATCTAAAAATTAGTTTTCAATTTTCAAGGACATATGCCTATATACGAGTATTAATAAAAATAACTTCAATTTATTTATTAGTAAGGTAATTAAAATTAGAATTTATTTACAAATTGCGATTATAGAGTTGCATTTTAAATCGATATTACGATTACGATAGGAGTAATACCTGCTAATTCCAGATACAAACACATAATAAATATAAAAATATAAAAAACTTACAATAAAACAACTGAATTAAAATTTAAAACTATAATACCTACCCTAGTTATACTAAATTCTAGACCAAACTTAATAGAAGTTTATAAAGTGAGATCAAAAAGATATTAAAATTTTATAAAAATACATTTTGATTTGGATTTTGGTGTAACAATTTTAGGGAATGAAAAATATCACAATAAGATAGATTTTTCAAAGATTTAAATAGTAAAATGACTAATAAAAACAATAAGAAAATACGTATTATATATAAACCCGATAACTTTTAACTATTATACTTGTATTAGGTAACAAAATTAAAATTATGGATTTAACCAGCATTAGATACGATATAACAGTAAATATGGAATTTGGTAACATTAATGATATTTTAAAGTTTTGACTATTAATTAAGACTCAAATTGAGTATAATTTATGCTTAAATTATATAAAAATTTTCTTAATTGATTTGCAATGGCTGCTGCTTTTGAAGTAGAGCAACATACTGCATGTGTAATCTCTGTTTGCAAAATTCGTAAAATTCAACTTCTCGAGTAAAATTTTGTCTCAGGATATTTTTAACATGCTCTGAAACTGGAGGTTTGAAATTATTTCGATTGATTTTCTTCATTACTGCAAAATTATCTGAAAAAAATTGACAAAAATTAGAATACAGCAATTTTTCAATTTTATCACAAAATTTGAAAACTATAAAATACTTGGAAGTAAATTGATTTTCAAAATTTTCAAAAAAATTCAAAAATGGCCCAAAATTTTCAAATTTCAGTCGAAACATTTTCAATAAAGGTCGAAAGCTTTAATATTCCAGATTTTTCTTTTAGATATTCTCATCAAATAATGAAATTTTTATCTTTTTAATTTTCAATTTGAAATGCTAGTTCTACGGAATAGTCCAATTAATTGTAATGTTAGGTAAATTAAAAAAATAAAATATTCTAACCATAATAAATTTTTGTAGCTCCAGAAAAAAACCGAGGGATGTAATTTTCTAGGACATTTAAGGTCAAATCCATTTCTTCTAAAACTCCAACTACTGCATAATTTTCTTCAACATTTCTTTTAGCTTGTTGCATTGCCCATTCCCCATTAAATTCTCTAAAAATTAGTTGATATATTGAGAAAAAGTTTGATAAATTCAAATTTAAAGATAGTAACCTAATTAAATACTCGTACTTATGACTTTTTGGCATTGTTAGAAATCAATTTAACAAAAAATATGGAAATAATGAAGCAATAATCATAAAAAAGAAAGTACAAGTTCTGTTTTATTCTATTTTTAAAAATATCAGACTATTATTGATAAGATGCACTTTTTTCACAAAAATATCAAGTTTAGATCTTTCTGTACCTGTAGGTTCATAGAATCTATAAATGTCTATTCATAAAAATTTGAATATTCATTTCTACAATTTTAATTAACTCACGAAAAGTGAATTTACAGCCTTTTGAAATCCCAAAATTTGTACTTTCAATTCAATTAATAAAATTCATTGTTCAAAATTTACAAAAAAAGGCCAAAAGCAAATTATTATAATTAAGTTCATTGTCTACTTGAAAATAGAGATAATAATACCTTTAATAACTTAATTGATAGTTCTACTAGTGTATATATTTAGATAGAGGTATATTTACTTACAAGCAATTGTCAACATGACCGCAAAAAAACATATTTTGTCTCCTAAAAATCAATACATAATTACTAATTAGCTCAATTATTTATGTAGTTAATTTACCTATGGTCCCCAACTCCGTCGTGAAATTCTCCAGGGATAAATTGACATTCACGATCTCCACTCAAAACACAGGTTTCAAAGTCCTACAAATTTTATTTAATAAATGAATAAAATTTGGTTTTTTATCAGGTTTTGACATCTAATTTGATGTTTAAATACCTTTTTAAGCCACAATGGATGAGGTAATGGTAATTCTGGAAAGGCTTGTCTTCTCTCAACAATATACCATGGGGCTCGAATGTAATAAAACCATGAAATAACCCGCTCAATTGGATCACGAACCATGTTGATGTAAATTGGCATAGGATATCCATGTCTAGATTTACAAAATGAAAACATTTTACTATTTAATTGATTATCCTTACATACCTATCACTTTTTTGCAAATATTTTCTAGAATTTGTTGAAAACCTAGAAATTTTTGAACTTTTTCAACTTAATTTTCAAAAATGTAGGGTACTAAATCTTTCATGTTCTTATTTTATTATCATTTTGAGAAATTTTATCTTCGATTCTGATTGAAATGGGGATCTCTCAAAAGGTGGATTTTGAAAGAATCGAATCGAATCTTTAGCGAAAATTTAAAGAAAATTAGCTAAAATTTCAAATTTTTGAAAACAATTGGAAAAGTTTTACAAGTTTCTACATTTGAGTCGCATCGCATAATATTAGTATCTATTGAATAATTTTTAAATTATTTGTTCCGGATTTCAATTCAAAATACAGATACGAGTACAGTACTATATTGTAAAGGCTTAAAGTTTAACTAAATACATTATATTATTAGTGTTAGCGTTTATGGTGTGGTGAGAAATAATTTTATGTCCTATTTATTTCACAAAAAAAAACAAATTCTTGTAAAATTTCAATTTGCCTATCTTTATTACCTTTGCTTTGTGGGTATATGTGTATAACCACTACCATTAAATAAGAAGTTTAAAAACAATTAAAAGTTATGATTTGATATATGTAATTTACAAAATAAATCATCTTTCTCTTTTCATAACAAATCTCATGATCTTGATAATACTATAGGTAGGTATATATTAAGTAGGTATTTACTGTATACCTAACCTACTGATATTTGTATAAAAAAGTGCAAAAGTGCCAAGACAAGATGAAGGGCAAGAAAAATTAAGATTTTTGAAGAGTGGGGCATACACGTTTTTCTCTCATTTAGACAAAATTTGAGTAGATTAAGATTTCCTGATTCTCAGATTATGAGATTTAGACCGAGCTAATCATTCTACCCTAGCCCAGCTAGCAGCTCATAAATTGCAATGTAACATGACTTATTAAGATCCTTTTGTAAATTTTTTTTCTATTAAACTACTAATACTTGTACTCTATACTATCTTAAGTTTAAGTACCTACCTCTAAATGTATACCAAAATATAATTCATAGATTATTCAAAAAAGTTTATAAGAACTGGAAAATGTGCTATCTAAACTTTTTACGTGTACATCTATTCAAAATCTCACTTGGAAAGCTTTGAGAAATTTCGATTTTTTAAGAGAAACGCCCTATAATATAATAAATTAAATCGATAATCTTGATCTCGATTTTAAAAATTCTTATCATTTTCAATATATGTAGGTACTATCTAATGGTAAGTATCTCGGTAAAAAAAGCTTAAACTTGACTAAAAAATACATTTCTTTTGTGAACTAGTATCTTTTTAATTTGCTTTTTATTCCTATTAATTTGCAAAAATTTGCCTACCAGCTCTTGCCTACTTACTCGTATCTTAAAGCAAATTTTGAGCATTTTTCAAAAAAAAATCAAATTATCTAACGATTTTCAGTGTATAAATATCAGTATAAGAAAAATCTATTAATTATATCAGGTAATTGATTCTAAAAGCTACCTACTTATCTATTACCTATAACAGGATTTTTCAAAAATGTCTCAATCTTAAAATTCTTAAAATCATTATGTAGCCTACCTATTATTAAGCCAAAAATCTCAAAAATTTCATAAAATTTTTAAAAGTAAGTATACCCATAAGTATAAGTATATTACTACGATTAGTAAAGTAGATAATTATTAATTTCATGAATTTTGGCTTACCTTGTAAAGTTAGTGAAACAAGCTGTAAGGATTTGAATATCAAAAATCGTTAAAATTATATCTTTAAATGATACCTACGAGTTTTAACAATAAACTTAAGAACCTATATACTAGGTATAATTTAAAAGTCTGTATTACTTACTATGTTTTACATAAGAACTTGGCGGTGTTAACATATCAACCATTGTCGTCAAGCGGCTCTATACAATCACAAGATGATGAAAAGGAAGTAGGAAAAATAATTAATTTAATTGTTAAAATGTAACAAGAAATCCTCTATAACAAAATGATTAATTACCTCTTCATAGTAGGTCAGTCGGATTGTTTCAACTTTTTGGGTAGCATCCCTACATACAAAACAAATTTATAAAATACAATTTTAAGAGAGGTAATAGACAAAGTTAATTAACCCAGTCAAAGTCAAGAAAGTTAAATTATTGAAATCGAGTTCAACTTGGAATACAAATTTGTGCAAAATATTACTAAAGTACCTAGTTGTAGATACTTAGATATGGATGATTTACATACCTGTGGAAATGGAAATTGTTGTGCTCAGAAAGTCTATGGATTAGATCCATTGTGAGCTGTGATCCGACCTTAATTCACATTTAATTTAATCTTTAAAATAATTCACTTTTTTTATACTTTTTTGTATATTTTCTATCAAAAATGACAATAACTGATACAGTAATGTTGAAATATATAAATACCTTTGGAACTCGGTTGAAAAATAAAGTTTCTCGAACGGCTTTTCGAGTATTATTTAGAGCAGTTGCATTGTACTGAAATTATTCAAAATTTTTAAAATCAAGATTTGCCCAAATCATACACCTTTTTTGATAAATTTTTTAAAAATCCCATAAAATAGACTCAGAAATTTATAATTATTTTCAATTTTTAAATTAAATTCACGATAAAAGGTTGGAAACTGGATCATTTTACAAATTTTTAGTCTAAAATTCTGCAAAAAGGGAGAGAAATGAAGCAATTTTTATGCTAAAATCAATTTTCCTAATTTTTTTAAGTACCTAAACCCTTTCAAAAAAGTTTGAAAAATTAAACCATTTTTTACTTTTTAATCTAATATACTAGTATTACAGTACAGTTATCATTAGGTATAAGAAATATAGGTATATAGGTATAAAAAATATCAAAATTCAATTCGAATAAATGACTTTTAATTTTAAAAATTTCAAAAACTTACAAATTTATTTGGTAGGGTGAAAGATGCCAATCCTCTAACTTGTATAGTTGAGTCATCGATTTTATCATTTTGGTTTAAATCCCCATTTTTGATCAGATGATCATTATTATTATTTCCAGTTCCTAATTGATCTAAAATTATATTCAAATTCAAGATTTACAATGTGATTTCACCATTTAACACTCTAAGAAAAGTATTTATAATAATTTTCATGTATTCTAGGTCAGGATTTGAAACTCTAAGGATCTAATTATTTAATTCAAAATCCTATTATTATTATACTATTATAAGTAGCATTATTCAAATTCGAGATTAAATATTAGCTTTAGAGAAATTCAAATTAATTTAGGTATAGGTCCTATTATGATAAAATATTAAAAGTTCTCACTTTCATGATCATCCCGAGCCGATGAACTCGATGCTGCAGTTAGAACACCTTGGATTTCACTTATTCGTGCTTTTTTTCGTGTAAAAATAAAAATGATCATATAATTTATTTAACGATATTTTTAAAGAATAAATTTGTAAAACCATAAAATATCATAATGTTTTTTATACCAGTTAGCATTTGAGTATGAAAAAATAAGAACACTGTGGTTGAGACTGAGACAAGGGCAATTACTTCTGAGAATCTACGATTTATACAAAAAAATATTTAAGTACGAGTTTAAAGAAATCTTAAGATTTATATCATAAAAAAGTTAAATAGAATTTAGAATTATTTAAACAAATTTGACATTGGTATTGAAATACAAAGTTTAAGCTGTGAAAACTTGGATAATTGATAAAGAAAGCTGCAGTTTTTGCACTTCTTTTATGCATTTTTGCCATCAAATTGTCAACTGATCTTGGTGTGGTTTATTAAAATGCTCTCTAAACCAATTTAGATACATACCTATGCATATTATACTACAGACCGTACTACTATGGTAAAGCTCTAGATTTTCTATATTTTTTCAAATATTGATACATTTAGGTACATGAACCCTGCACAAATCTAATAGAGTTCAAAATGGATACGAAAGTTTTAAATATTTTTAGGTTTTAGAAAAAATCACCTATTTCTGCGAGCAAGGCTTTCAGAAATTAACTAATCGAAATGAAAATCTAAAAATTCCTTAATTTTTAATTTTTTACGAAATTTTGGTAATAATTTTTTTGTTAAAATATGTTCTAAAGTACTATATCTATCATAGTATGTATAAGCATAAGTATAGTATAGGTAAGCATAAATGTGTAGGCATAAGCAATGCAATGGATCAATGAAATTTCTAAATTTCAGCTAATTTTTTAAGTTAAAAATTGCCATAAGGCTTTTCTAAAGTCTTAATAAAGCAATAAATTTTCATTAGCACATACCTATATAGGTACCTTACATATTTCACTACTGTATAAGCCATTGAATAGATCAATTGGACCAATATTTCTCAAATACATAGGTTAGTCACTTTGTACAAAAGTAGCAAAAAATTGTCCAAATCATCTTTCAAAGTGCTAATTACCTTTTGGGCATCGTTACAGCTAGAGTCCTCATCTTTCTCGAGTAGAACATTTCTTTCTCGAGCAGTCCAAATAAATTCAGAACGGTATCTCCCCTACCTACAATAGCATATACCTATATTACATTCATACAACTTAAATTAGTAATAAATTACAAAATTTTAATATTTTAAGAACTCTGTATAGAATGGCAGTATAACTTACGGTTATACTTTTCTTAAAGATTTTGGACTTTTGAGAAAAAAAAGATCCTTATCCGATCTACCGCACTTCCTCCTTTTTATTCTTCTTTTTTTCTTCAAAATAATCTTCTCAAATGTACTTTTGAATGACGGTAAATCTCATATACCTATTAAGTAAACATACAGTAGGTAATACATAGGCACTTTTCTACGTTTAATGTCTATATAAAAGATTTTTTCTCATATTTAAGATAATACTTGGTCGGTTGGTTAACACAGAGTTTGACAAGGTGTAAATATTTAAGATATTGTAGGTACTTTTTTATTACAGCATATCCATCATTATGAATTTCACTAGTCAAAAATCGACTGATTTGACTTCATTAACTTATTGCCTTGTGTAATTACTACTGTAATTAAACTTTTAACTTTCAAAAACTGTCATTTACTAAGAGTTTCCAATTAATTTGCTAATTTTTTTAAAGATTTTATTGAGGTACCTTACATACTTGTACTTCTAATACAATTAGTAGAGAGGATTTTTCACAATATTGATTTGATTGAGCCACCGGTAAAGTCAATTGTTTTGACAGTAGAGCCCTATTATGAACACGGGTGAACAATCAAATGTGTTTTTAATTAGAAAAACAAAAACTTTTTGTTTCAAATCAAAGAGTTTATAATTGAAAATGCTTGACTTTGACTTGATCTGTGAAGATCTCATGTAGGACTGACAATTCGGCAAAAATTTGTAAGTACATTCTGTGTGCCTCAGGTTTATTATTGTAGTAGATCTATACTATACATACTATATATGGTAGATGTGTATTGTACTTGTACTCGTATGTAGTATGATAGAATAGAGTTTTATTGTTCTTTTTTCAAAAGGCAGAAGCCATAAGGGAAAAAAGCCACAGGTACTCGAAAATACTCGAGAAGATTCAGATGCGAAAAAATGCATAAGAGATTCGAGTTTAAAGTTTGTATCCTTAAAACGTCATGGGACTTCTTGAAGCTCGATAAATTACTTTTTTGGACTTTTATTGAACAAAATATTTTGTAGATTTTATGAGTTTTTAATTAAGTTATGCATTTTATTAGAAATATCCATCTATTTATTGACTTAACATTAATTTTATCAATTTAAAATGGGTATCCGGCGTTAAATTATGAGAAAATTTACCTACATACAAGTATGTATTAGAAATATCAAAAATTATTAAAAATGTTATAAAGCTAAAAGATTATAATTCTAATTAGAAAATATTTTAAACCAATTTTCAATAAAATAGTCAAGAATCTTAAAATGTAGATACTTTTATAGGGTACTTCCAAAGTCGAAGATTTTAAACTATACTAGTCCTTATGTACGATAGGATGTAGAATAATGTATGTAGCTACATATTTTGAAAATTATTTTGTAAAATCCCTAAAATTATCAAAATCTTGAGATAATAACATCGAAATATCAAAAAATGAATACAAAATTATCACAACCATTGTAGTTTAAGTTTATAAAGTACTTACAGGCTTGAGTTGCATATTTGCCCTTTTCTCAGAATACAGTACTTATTGTACTTTTGAATGTTTTAAATAGTTTTTGGTTCCTCATAGACATGAATTTTGCACTTTGTAGGTACTACTTATAAGCAGATAGGTAAGTAAGTATTAAAAAATAAATAGTATTTCAGCATGGTATAGGCATTGGAGCTTAAATATCTGGGAAGACGATAACTGTTCTACTACTTAAGTACAACTTATTAGAAACAAAATCTTCAGCTAAATATGCTTATATAAATAAGTATAGAATATTATTTTAGCTTATTATTTTCTTAGACTTGCCTACCTACCTATACGTACATGTAGGTACTGAGTACTGATACCTAAGTTCCAAAGATAAGAGTTAGTAGTTCAACTCAATTTAAATGTTCATATGAACCCAACCCATAACTCATGTTTTTGCTTATTTTTTTTTTAAATTTTAAATACTTGTTTGCAACTCTAATTTAGAACTAAATTGTTAAGGTACTGTATATACCCTCCTATCTATTTCTCATTCGAAGAACTCGCTTGGGAAGGATGAGCAAAGCCAAGTTTTTAAGTTTTTTAAAGTCTTTTTTAAGGGCAGGTGAGCAGAACAAAATAATTTTATATTATACTGCTGATTTTTTTTTTCTTTTGCCTTTTGGGTTTCATTCATCATGACTTTGACTTTGACTTTAAGAATAAAATAAAATAATAAATGAATATTTTAGCTCGCATTTTGCTGAGCCAGAATTTGACACCCCATAAGGATCTAAAGACAAATAAAAACCCATTGACACCAAATTCAAAACACCTACATAATAATCTAATTATGTACATGATTGTGAGAAATCATATTTTATAAAAATGACTTGGCATCAAAAAATGGGTTCATTTACTTGCTAGTTTTACAGTTCAAACTTCTAGGCATTATTTTATGACTTTTTGAAGCTTAAAAGTATCTCAAAATTTCAAAAAAAGTATCTAAAAATCTAGTTAAAATCTCCCAAAATTTGGAAGATGGCTTCGTTTGTACAGAACTGGACTGCATGAATTTTAATTAAAAATGTTCCGAATCTTTTAACTTACATAAAGTAGCTAATTTTTAATTATCATAATTTATAATTTATTCTAGTTTTTTCGAGCAATATTAATTAGAATAATCCTACAAGGATTAGATTAACAAAGCAAATATAAATTATCCTATAGGTAAGATATATATAGTTAAACATTGTTTATCTAACTTCCTATCTACTGGCCATAAATAAAAAAAAAATGCCCAAATTCAAGTTCATTGGCATTTGAGATCTTTTTTACAAGTGCATATTATTATATTCGCAGTAGAGTAGTTCTTGTTGTATTACAATTATGTACAAGTATAGAATCATTATTATTAGCTATCATAATTTTTTATACAAAAGTCCATTGAACAATACAAAAATACGAGATCTTGTGTAAAAATACACATGTCTGATGAAATTGTAATACTAGTACATGATAATAATACTATTTTTAACATGATCTCAAAAGCTAAAAAAAAATTCAAAACGTGAGATAGGAAATTGACAGAGCGTATAAATAAAATTTCCTGAACTTGAAATGCTACAATTGCTTATATGTATAGATACTTCAGTTCAAAAAATAAATATCTCTTACCAGTGTAAATTATATCATAAAGTTTTTATCGAAAAAAATGTGCGAATTACAATACTTGTAATCTTCTATCAAACCTCAAGTTTAACATCCTCTATATCCTCCTATTTTTTGCAATAAAATATAGCATTTCAAACAGCATTTCAAACCATATTTTACAAAATTTGACAAACTGAATGTTATACCAAAATTCTTCAATTTCTTACTACCTACTTACCTTAGTTTATGGCTAAATATATGCAAAAAGCCATTTTAATATAAATATACCTACCCTACTGTATCTAGTCTAGCATTTCTAATATTTGAAAAATTTGAAAAAATTAGATTAGATTGGAGTAGGTATATTCAAATAAGAATCGACTGTTAATTTGAATTGGAAAGAAACAATGTTATTTGGAGAATTGTTGCAATTTAATGTATTTTATGACAATGAGCATTTAAATGAGGATAGACAATTTTTTTAGAATAGATTTAATTTAAATATTACCAATACTATACATATACATAATACTATTACAATCAACTAGTGGTATTAAACTCATTTATGTACCTTATTCAATTTTATCGTACTGATTGACAAACTTATAGGTTACGTATATGCTATGCTACGGATATTAACAGTATTTATAGGGGTTTCATTATATAGTATAGTATGTATCGTGTTTAATTTACTAACAATGACTACTAGTATAATAGTAGTATTCTGCAAATGAAAAATAATTTTTAATCTAATTGTCATATCTTTCGATCTCATTTTGAATGAGATGGAAATGAAACTAAATCTACAAAAATCTAGGTTGAGTTTGATTACAAATACAAAAGGATAGGTAGGTACTCGAAATGTTTTGACGAATTTTTCTATGACATGGACCATGGACATGAAAAATGTTAATGAACCTTCTAGTGTACTATTATGAAGTTTTGATTTGATTTATCAGAATTCAAATCCAAAATTAGAGATTAGTATACTCGTAACTCGTACTTGTAAAGAATAGATGGTATCTATGTCAAAGTACCATGAATAAAATACTTTAATTATTTAAAACTTACAATCTGTAATATGATCCAATTATTTTTGAAATTAATTAAACTAATCAAGGATTCATTCATTTCATATAGATGTATTATAGGTACCCTATAATAGTAACTGTAAAAATACAAATCTGATTGAAAAATAAACATCATTAAAATGTCAAAAATCAAATAAATCTATCCTAATCCTAGGCTTATTGGAAAGATCAGTAGAAAAGCCATTCCTAGAAAGATCCTACTTTTATCATTAGAATTTACTTGAAATAATATATGGTTAATATTGTAACCTATATCTAATTCAGCAACAGCTCTGAAAATCTCAATTAGCCATTAAATTCGCAAGTAAATTGGATATAAAAACTTGTTTTTCTGAGCTGAATGACATATATCTAGAATATAAACTCTAAAGTTATCATAATTTTGCTATTTTTGCTAAAACAGCTTTTGTAGACAAAAACGCAACAAAATTTTAAAAAAATTGTCAAATTGTAATTGGTAATTATACTGTATAGTGTATTATAGGTACATACTATTTTTTTGGCATTTTTATTTCGATATTTCAAATGACATTTGAAAGATATGACGAATGAAGAATAATATTACATAATTTTGGGATTGTGATTACGATAAAATTATCAAAAAATCTTGAAATATTTGAATTTTATTTCCGAGTTGAGTAAAATAGCGGATTCTCAAAAATAAAGTTGTCTAATCTCGATCTACTTACTATTTATTATCAGTCAAATGTACAGTCAAATGATGTATGAAATGTAATTGTAATCTCAATAATAAATAATCGGGGCTTCTGTTCTACAGCCTTGAATAGAGAGCACAAATGAAGTATTGAAGACTTAACGGTATCTGAGAAAAAACAAGAGATTTCCAACCTCGCCTTAAAAGTACCTACTATGTATGTATGTGTAAACTATTGTTAACTTACATATTTTATGAATAAAATATAAAGACATTATCATTAAATAAATAAATGCATTTTATTTTTTCTCAATGTGGGTAGAGATAGGACGAAATAAAAAATCAAATTGACGACAAAAAAGTTAAAAGGAAGTCTAGGGTTTTTTTGTTGACTTTTGAATTTAAACTATATTTGTACATATATGTATATACACATATGTATAATGTGCCTTAGATGTAATTATTAACCTTAATAAATATATTTTTGTCATATAGATAATTATACATTTGCATAAATTTAGGTTAGGTTAGTATTTTCTCAAGTGTTAAGAGAGCCTAAAGTGAAGACAGCAGATGCGATACAACAAATTCAATTTAAAATTTTGTCAAAATATTTACTCAACCAATTATTAGCTCGCATTTTAAGTCAAAATCCATATTATACCAGTAGAAAAATTTCTAAAAATTGGACAAATGAAAATAATAGGTAAAACTATATTTAAAGAAAATTTGAAGAAAATTTAACCTTTTAATCAAATTTAGAAATTTTTTGTCATTTTATCAAATCAAAATTGGCAATTGCAATGCTGATTTATCGAAAAAAAGTCCGACAAAATATCTAGTTTTCAGAATTTTGAGCTTTTCAACTATGAAGCAATTTTAGTAAAATCTGTAAATTCACTCAAATAACTCTAAAACCCTATTTAGCCTCCAATTATTAAATAAAGCAACTAAAATTGAAGCTTAATCTGATTTTTCAGAGTTAAATTATAATAAATTTTGGATAGATGTGAAGGTATTATTAAAAAAATTAATCAGAGTTCTAAAATTTCAAGAAAATTTCTTCTTTTATTTTTGCAGATGTGAGCTTTTGGATTTTTGGTAGATTCAAAATAAATTCAAAATTTCATTACCTTTAAAAAATTCGGTCATTGGTGATATGATAATGAGCAGTCATAGTCCTGATAGGTATTCTATTTCTTGAATTTTTTTGTGAGTAAAATGGTCTGCGGCTTTTTCTTTACTTATCTAGTTTAGAATAATTTTGACAGAAACATATGAGAAAGCGCAGTACTCGACTCGGCAATTAAATATTACTTACTTTACCCTTAAGTAATTAACAAAAACTGTGATTTATTTTACTTTTTTTGCCTAAAAAAATATAATACGGTATACTTTACCAAGTGTTTGTTGCCTTAAAGCTTCTGTAGTACTCATACCCTACTACAAGTATGTACCAAATAGTATACCATACCTAGGTTAGCCTGAGAAAAAATTAAAGAAATTAAATGTTTTTTATCATATAGGTAACATGATATTCGCGTGTTTATTTTTTGCAATTTTTACCACTACTTTACTAGTACAAAGATAAGTGCAAAGATACTTGTAGGAAAGAAACATTTGACTACTTATTTGGATTTTATTTAAATATTAGCGATATTTTAAAACCTTTTGAACCAATGTGTGAAGTCATAAAATACTTTTTATTTTTTTAATTAACACTTTAAACATGATGATAAAATGTTAAATTTTTAGAGAAAGTCTACTCATAAAGGCAGAGATTTCAACTTTAAACTTGACATTTTGACTCTATCTTGGTTAGAATTATCTAAATTTTAAAAGAAAAAAAAAACAAAAAAGTTAATTTTAAATTGAATCAAGATTATTTAGCTATAATATTAGAAAATTTCTAACCTAGACCTACCTAATAAGTATGCAAATAATAGAAAATAGTAAAAAAAAAGTTTACAACATATGTAGGTATTTTTGAATAGTTAGGAAACAAAAATTGATTTAAAATTGCATAAAATTAGGCACATGTCAGTATTTCAATCGATCAGTATTAATCAGTATTATTTAAATTCCTATAATTCTTTAAAACCTTGTTTTGACATAAATATTCTCATTAAAAGTTAAGATTAATGCCAAAATAAAATCCTGAAACTTTCAGCTTGTATCTAACGGGCAATTATACATTTTTCTCAAATTTTTCTCAAAATTTTGGCCAAAAATTTTGAAATCTTAACATTCCTAATTAAAATTTTGGTTATTTTACAAAACTTCAAAATTTTGTAAATTATAATATGCATATTTCATACATACCATACTATACAAAATTTAACACACAAAGTATTTGAGTAGGTACTCAATAGGTGCTTGAGTACTCACCATGTTAATTCTATTTGAGTATTTGAGTTACTCATTTAACTCAATTGGTAAGTCCTAATACAGTGTCTATATTATGTGAAATTTTAGAAAATTGAGACTCAAATCTGGATTTAAGGACCTGAAATATGCATAATATTATAGTGTGAACCAAATGAATTATGAAAAAAATTAGTCCAAAAACATAATGAAATCACAAGCACAATATAAAATTTTGGGATTATTCTTTTATAGAGAATAAAATTGAAATAATGAGATTCGGTCTAATAATCAGTTTTATAATGACTTTATTTATAAGCTTACATTGAATTTTACATGCTAATACATAGTATACTTTATATCGTATAAATTACTATACAAAATTATGAATTGGTCCAATTTCAGTATAATCTTATTAATACATTTTAGGTACATCTAGAATCTAGTACATTACATTAGTATCAGGTCTATAGACTATTCATCAAATTCCAGCTAAAAAATAATAATCTTTTTTATTCTCTGCAATTCAAATGCATCACGATTTCGTCAGACTCATCTTCAAATCTAAATCTGATTTTCTTTCTGAATTTCTTGACAAAAAATAATGCAATTGCACTTATTATTATAATACAAAAATATGACCAAATTACCTCAATAGAATTAATTAAGTTACAACTTTGTATACAGATTAAGAATAAACAAGCATATTTATATTTAAAGCATGTATTTATGTGTAGGTACTTGGGTTTTTCAACAGATATGAGTAGACATTTTTTTACACTTCCGGTATGTAATACTTTGATTGCACAAATCTTTTCTTAAAGTATGTATTTAAAATTATACTTACATTAGAAATTTGAAAGACTTGCGTTTTTTTTCAAAGAAAATGCCAAAAAATTACACCCTATTATTGTTTGGCAAGTCTTGACAAGACAGATAAAAAAATATGATTATGATTATGATAGGATCATTTCTTTAAAACTTTTAAAACAGTATTTTTTATACATTATAGTGATTGTGGTATTCTTATCTCAAGTTTAGATTTTGAAATCGTAGATTTTGTAATTTAGCCAAATGGACGAAAACTAGGAATTCAAATTGAAATTTTGGATTAGGATACCACTGTACCACTATAATGTAAATTATTATATGTACACATACCTTGAGTTCATACCTTAAGTCCATTTACTAGTAGAATTTTTAAATTTTTATACCTCTGTAAATTATACAATTTCATTTAAATTGTCTGAAGATTTTTAATTTCGGCCTGGATTTGAAATTTGGTTTCAAAACAAGCAACTTTTTTGAAAAAAGTTGTTTTTCAAAAATGCTTTAAATATTTGGATTAAAAATATCACTATTTAATAGATACATTATTTCAAATATGTATATTTAGATCAGAGTCTTGAATTGCTTGAATAAAAATTGTTTGATAAAAGTGCATTATTCTGAATATAATTCTAGAGACTTATTGTAACTTGCTACATTCAGTATTAGGTACAATTGCAATGCAGTTTTTGTAAAAAAAATAAAAATTATAAATGAAATTTTGACATAAACCAGGTTTTCATATAGAATTTTGCAAAATCTTGAAAAGATCTCTAATAAAAACTTTGAGCAACAACTCATAATATGAGTCTGTCTAATATCTTACTAAATTATACTGTGCTTATTTTAGACATTGGCCATTGAAATATACTGTAGATATGATATAAGTGCGTGTATGAATTTATGAATGAATATAATGTACTTTACTATATAGTACAAGTACAAGTATTACTCAATATGTACCTCTCTTTATCTTGGTAATTCAATTTAAATCAATTTTAAATGCCTTATTTAGCAAATATGAATTTAATTTAGACAGGATTACAAGTACTATAATAATTCTCATCTCTGGTTCAGATTCATTGATTACCAAACTTTTTAATAGTCCAATTAAAAGTAAAATAAGGTAAGGTATGAGAGAGATTTTGCAACCTTGTCAAATTTTTAATAATTATTTTGAAATTTAAATTATGAATAACCTTGTCTAATCACAAATACCTTACCATTACCATATGGTCTATATCATTTTTGGTTTGGGATAAATTCAGGTTAACGACTTTGACATATGGATGGATCTATTTCTATAAAAATTTATTCAGATTTTTAAAAGCAGATGATCACTTTTATTTTATTTTATAGTCAAAAACACATGTAAACAAATCTCAAAAAATAGAGAAATCTTTCAATCGAAATTCATCAGATGAGAAAATTTGAATAACCTAATTGTACAGAATAATTTACACAAAAAACACGACATGATATTTTTAGATATATTCAAGGTATAAATTGCAGTCTACCAAGTTGAAATTTGTAGGTCATACATTTTTCATTTTTGAGTCTAAAAATCTACTTTTTTCCTTTGAATAGCAAGTTACATTTTTGGTAGAAAAATGCAACTTTTCATATAAAATGTAAAGAAATTGTAAAAATAAACCTGATTTGAAAAGGAAATGCTGATAGTAATTCAAGTACGAGGGTACAATTACGCTTTTTTTGTAAATAATTTGTAAATGACAACCTTATAAAAAGTATGATCACTTATTTTGAGGGTAAAAAAGAAAAAACTTTCATTTTTTTTCATTTCTTAAAATAATAATAATAAATATAGTGCATTCTTATTACTACTCTGTTATAAATTAAGAAATTATAGATTATTGAAAGTCGAATAAACGTGTTATTTTACTATAATACCATACTAAAAAGCTCACATTTAAACTGATATAAAAGCATATTAGTTTAAGGAAGTATTCCAGAAATCTTCTTAATTTATTTTGGAAATACAAATTTTTTAAATTTTTGACCCAAAAAACTTTTTTGTAGGCACTTTATTCGTATAACTGAAATTTTTATACCACTAAATTATTTTAAAATACTAATTTTCTCAAATTGATCAAAAACTTTGTTGTGTTATTTTATCAATAAATACGGATTCTAGTCTAGATACTCTGTCTTTTGAATTTTATAAATATTTTGTGAAAAAACACGGTTTATGGAAGAAACTAATTTGACACTTTCTCTTTAAAGGTTTCTCATATTATGAGAAATTCAAACCTCTAGGTCTAGAAATTCTTAAAAAATTCTTAAATATTTACCAAAATTTCCTATTTAAACCTTTAGTTTACCAGTCAAAAATGGTAAAATGGTAAATTTTTGACATAAATGTCAAAAATTTCCATATTATTTACCCAATTGTC
This sequence comes from Nanhermannia cf. coronata Gr-Ori-00579, assembly GCA_034699045.1. Lineage (NCBI taxonomy): Eukaryota > Metazoa > Arthropoda > Arachnida > Sarcoptiformes > Nanhermanniidae > Nanhermannia > Nanhermannia cf. coronata Gr-Ori-00579. The sequence continues at coordinate 28,479 of JAQIXA010000818.1, forward strand.
AATGTAAGGGTATTTCCAATTTCCATGTATCTGATAACTAAAATGAATGATTTTTATTTTGGTTTTTAGGCTTCGAACCCGAGCTAAAATTTCCAAAATATTTATTTAAAATTTTAAAATGCATCTTGTTCTATCTTAATGTATTATTATTTAGATACATAGGTACAAAATAATAGACAAAAGGATTTCAACCTGTCACTCAATACCTCGCTCGATTCATCAAAATTAGTGATGATAAATGTTTGTTTAATATTTGCACTTGCTTGCAAATACATATTATAATATATTACACTACCTTTACTTACTTAAGTAAAACTGCCTTTATTATTCTTTTTTGCTTACCTTTGCACTTTTCTCATTACTCACACTCATCACAAACTTGATGCCAATTTACTTTTTGCAAAATGAAATACCTTTGCAAATAACTTTCTTATTTGAAAAATGCAAGCTAGCTTGTATCTAGTATATTCAGATCGTACTTACATGCTAAATATTACTACCTATTTTATTTAAATCCTCTATAGTTAAGTAAGTAGAAACCTACATTTAAATAGACTTTTGTACCTTTTTAAACGTTTTACTAGTGGATAAAATAGATATTTTTGAAGATTTTCTACCTCAAGAGTCTGCTGATAATAAAGATATTAAATTATCTATCATAAATTATCATACGGATATCTACAGAGTGGTATTCTGTACCTGTGATTATTTATAAAGATTTGATGAGTCACGGCTGTACATTAATAATCCTCTGTTTTGGGGTTTTATCAGATCTGTCGACTTTGGTCTCAATTTCAGGAACTGATTTCAGATTATGTAGAAAAAGTTCAGTATAAAAAATGCTATCTCTTTTAAATAGAAATTTTTTAGTAAGTATACGCAGGGCTTTGTAGTAATTTATTCTAATTTAAAATTAAAATTCTTGATTATTTGTAAAGGGCACGATTGGTAAAAATCGAGATATTTATCATCGTATCAAATCGATTCGATTTAATTTCATCGATGACATTTTCATTTGCATATTAAATACGAGCAGTTAAACTTATGCCAACAGATACTTATAAAATTAAATACAATTTACACTCTAGTATTTATATAGATACCTAGTAGTAAGTACATGTACCTACTTACAATTAGCTGCAGTAAATGTTAATTTAAAAACGGTAATCCAATAAAAATACCATTAAGGTCAAATCAAGTACCAAAATTAGAAAATTTTATGAGATTTTTAGATCCATATCCAGCCTAGTTTTCAAGATCAAAAGGTAAATCCTCTTTTTATCTCATAAAAAATTAGGACTTGACAATTTTACATTGATATTTTGATAATATAACGGTATTAGTAAAAGAATTTGGGTATCTTGGGTATCTAAACTAAAAAATATCATTTAATTTTCATATCCCTTAACTTTAGCCTAGTAGATACTTAAACTCTGTTAAAGTTTTTTGCTGCTAATTGAATATTTATATTTTGAAAATTTGAAATCAAGGTTAATCGGTTTGTAATTGAAGTTTAATCCGAGATAATTGACTTAATGGTCGTCCAAATTGATTAAAGTTTGAAGAAAATTATTTTAATTTTACAGTTTGTAAAGATAGGTAGCTTAAAGTTTATTCAAAATATTGTTTATTTGTGAATCTTATTTAGCAAAGAAGCCATAAATAGGCAAAAGTTTAATTTGCAACTTTTCAAATCTTAACTCTATTTTGAATGAAATTTGAAATGAATGAATGGGTTTAGTAAAGTGAAAGAAAAAGTCTTTGGAGCCAAAAAAAATCAAATGTTGATTGCTTATGATTATGATGAGATGATGATATTTAGTAAGGCTTTATAATGTTTGCATCTGTTTTTGTACACGTCAGTCAAATTAAATGAGAAATAATAAATAATAAAAAAGAAATGAAATAGGTACTGTATTTTGGTGGTTTAGTTATTTGCCTTTAAGCTCAAATAAATGAGAAATACTCAGGTAGTAATAAAGTTAGGTAGGTAGTAGGTACACTACCTAACTCATACTCATGTTTATAAATGTAACTTTTGCTTTTTACTTACCTGCACTTTTTGTTATTATTATTAGGCTCTGTTTGAGATCTAAAAATAAAAAGTTTGACAAAAAAAACCAGTTGGACACGTTAGAGTTAGAAACAGAATGACCAAAATGTCAGCATGAATCTCTGAATAAAGTTTTTCTACTATTCAGCTATGAAATATCAATTTTGAGACATGTAAATTTGCATAAAGTTGAGTCAAAATCGGGATTTTCACAGTTGAATTCTAATATTTTGTGATGACTTGATTTATATATGAAAATTCAAGCTTGATTGATCCTTTTTTTGCTTTGAAGTTCTAAGAAATATGAAGATTTTTCAAGCTGATTTATGTGGGCTAATGATCATCATATTTTGACCACAAAATGAAATAGGGAAAAAGTTCAATTCAGAAATTCAGCTTCAAATTGTACTTGTTAGAAAAATAATCAAAATAAATCACCCATGACCTTACTTACTTATTCTTATTAGAGTACCTACCAATTCTTCAAAAACATAAAGCAACAAAAAGTTGAAAAATTGTTTGGTTTACCAAAATCTAGAAAAAAAATGAGATGATTAGAATGGAAGTAATTTGTATAGAAAAAATGATTAATCGATCAAAATCATTATAAAGAGAGCTTTTAAGCCTAAGAAATTTGTCTGTATAAAATTGAAATCATATGCTTATAGTCTATTAGATTAATACAATGACTTAAATTCTATTAAATTTAACTGATTAAGTTTTTGTACTTTCTCGATATAATTATGTACCTTTATTTCTAAATTCTTATATTCTAGACATGAACTGCTGATTAAATTTTAAAATGCAGATTATCCTGACCTAGATTAATTATACTTGTTTAACAAAATGTTGTGTAGTATTTTATCAATTAATAAAGCATTAAGTAAGCCGACAAATATTGACAGACATGGCTCATCATTTTACAATTTTAAATGGTCAATATAAAAATGTAATTTGATACACAGGATACTCTATCTACCTATATAATATCAGTATTAGTTTGAAGTATACCTATGCATGTTATAAATAGAAGTAAATAAAATCAGTAGGTCAGTTTAAATAATAGTTAGACGGAACAATGGTCGTATATTTTACAGGCTGTGTACTTATATTATAAAGGTCCATTAGATACAACAAGTCCATTTAATCTAAAAAAAATCAGATCATTCAAGAAAGAATCTCACAATCAGCTTTTCTTTACCTTTATAGTATCAAATTGGCATATCAAATTGGAATTTTGTCCGAAATCTAAAGTCATGAGAACATCCATCAAGTTCGACATTTGATCTTGAAATTTGTATACTGAAGATTAGATATTTAAATTGTGTTCTACATTTATCTTGTGAACTTCTCGAGTTTATAAAAGACCAAAATTAATTACTTATTCTTAGATTAAAATGAGAAAATAAACGATATTCTGCACATTATTTGATAAGATTTACCACCTACTTATAGTTAGAATATATTGGTAGGTAGGTACCTATATAAATTATACAGGAGTGCATACTAAATGCTAAATTTCTTATTACTATGTATTAGAGAAGATACCGAAGGAGATTCTTTGAAAATTAATTGAGATTTTTTCTATAATTTTGAATGTAGATTGAATTTATTAGATATACATAATATGTAAATAGGTTATTATTCTGTAGTAGTACTTACCTATTATCTATTAAGTATACATTAGCAATAGACTAAAGAAATGCTTTGAACTTTGATAATATATACATATGGCTTACTTAAATTTTGGTCAATTTTACAAATATTTTTGTAGATATCTTTATACTTAAGTAGATAGCTCAGATATGTAAATTTTGGTTAACCAAACCTAAAATCCTCTAACTTATCTAGATAGAGGATTCAAACTAACTATTTGAAATCTAGATGAAAACAAATTTTTTTGTTCAAAATGATATTATTTTATTTACGATTATATTCAGTAGGTACTATGTATCAGACTATCTATATAATCTACATAGATAGATAGTAGGTACTATACTATCTACATAATATTAAAGTAGTACTTGTATGGTATTTTAAAATATTTTTTGTTTGAAAAAAAATTTCTGTGATTTATATTGACATTAATTTGCTAATGATTTTGTCTCTGCTGGAGCGAAATTTCTCTAAATATCTACATACCTTCATTTATTTATATTTCATCTTAATATAAGCTAAGCATTGTACAATTTAAACTATCCTAATCTTATTGTTAAATATTTTACTACAATCATTTACCTACATTTCTCGTACTTACTTAGATAGGATTAGCATTTAATGGCACTGACGATAATTTCAGTAGGGTACCTATATTAGAATTAGAAAATTAAAGTTAATAAAAAATTCAACAATAAAATTAAGCTGATTATGAATTTAAAATTTTTTATTAACTTTATTTTTGAATTCTGAATCACAATATTGGGCTTTGTCATGTCATACTCATTTACTATACTTACCTTAACTTGAATTCATCGTCTAAATCGAAGCAATATACCCAAGTATTTTGTTCGTACTTAAGTTTAGAACTTTACAAATTTCAATTGTATATTAGTAGATATTGCTATAATTATTTAAACCTTACTCGTGATTCTTATAAGATACCTAAAAATAAAAATGCGTACCTTACAGTGACTTTCAAGAGCTTAATTTGAGGGAAAATGAGCTGTTGGATACTAATTTAATAAGATATTTTTCTGAAGAATAAATCGTAAGATGATTACCTATACTGTAGTTTCCTTTATGTACCTTTTTGCTATTTTTACCAACTTGTAGATTAAATTAAATCTTTGAATCTCTGCTGAATTCTGCAAATTTTATATTTCAAATGAAGTAATTTCTAATTTTAATAATCCTTATTATTACTTTTATTACATGTACTGTCACTATATTCACTCTCAGTATATTCAAACAATCTAAATTAGATTAACGTGAGTTTCTTTATTTTTTATATGCCGAAAATTATGATCAAAAATTACTGATAATTTTACTATCTAGTTCTTCTAAATCTAGAATTAAAATCACATAAAATTTTTCTGATAAAATCTTCTTTCTAAAGCTTATAAACCTTGGTAAGTTATAAGTACCCTACAATTATTAGACCTAATCGTAAGTTTACCGATTATCTATTTCAAAACTCAAATATTTGAACTATCCTTAAATTTCAGGTAATTTAGGTAAAAAAAACTCTATTTTAAACGATCTCTTGCACAATATCGATTGCATAAAAATGCATTTTTAAAGCAAATAAACCAC
>JAQIXA010000819.1:0-33764 GCA_034699045.1 Nanhermannia cf. coronata Gr-Ori-00579
AAAATAATTTAAATTTGAAGAATTAGTCAAGATGATGAAATTACAAGCTTCAATCCTGAAGATGCTCTTTTTATTTGTATTGATCCTATTATCCCAACCCAATTAATTGGATATCCTCTGCCCATCATCAATGAAAAGTAATTAAAATATTTTAATAAAATATAATAGAAGAATATAAAATACGATTTATGATTTTAGCATTTAATTTTAGCATCACATTTTATTATTCTTGGTAGGTACTTAGGTACTACATATCAGTACAGTACATTTTTTAAATAGGTACTTACTTGAAATAATAATAAATATTTCAAAGTCTTATAAAATAATAAAACAAAAGGATAGAAAAAATACTACCTAAGTAAATTGTAAAACTAAATTAATTCCTACGATGAATAAATAAAGGCTCTTGAAATTTAAAAAAGTATGCTATTCTTGGGGAGAATTGTGGTATTATTGAGCGGAATAAATCATAGATAGACAAGATTAGTTTAAAAATTATTCTAAATTACCTAATTTAGTTATTATATTATTTAGTTATTATATTAGGCTAGATATTGATAAGCATGAGGATTAGGTGTAGAGTAGATACATTTAAAATAATATTGTAGAAAAATTCTCCTTTTAGCCTTTACATATTTTACATTACTAATAATAACACAATAAATAAATATTTACCTTCCATTTTCATTAACTATAAGTATTTTTATTCTAAATGACTCGACTCGACTCGATATTTATTTAATTAATTCTTTTCTAAACTTTACTTTGTTCGTTCACTTGTAAAAATAAGATCAGCTTTCATTGCTCTAAATTAAAAGACTACTCCGTACTTACCTACCTAATAATAGACTTAAAATTACCAACAATTTAGGAAGTGTGAGCTTGAAATTTTGTAAAAATTGCATTAGATAGATGCTTCAAAATTTCAGCTAAAAATCTCATTTTTTTCTAAAATTTTGCCATACTAGTGGACTAGTACTTATTGAATGAGTTTTATCAGGTTTATGTAAGTAATTTTCTTATTTTGACTAAATATTATGCGAATTTGAATCTTGAGATTTCAGAATCAAAAAGTTTATGATTTTTTACCTAAAAAGTCCCCATTGAGTGATGAATTGTTGAGTTTCAGGATATTGTAGATTCCCCTTTGATTTGAATCCTTGTAATTCACTACCTACCCTCAACCCTATAGAAAAAATCGAATTTAGCAAATGAATATTTAATAGGGTAAGTAGGCAGTTAGTAGGCAGTAGGTACTTGAGAATTGAGAATCTATAAGTCTATAGAAAGGGATGATTAGATAGATAGGTCAATAGTCTATAATAATTTTGTTATCAATAATATAAATTACTATACTTAAATTTTATATAAGCAGACAAGTTAAATATTTATTTTTAATTTACCTAAATATCCGTCGTATATACATACCATAAATATCTACCTAGGTACTTTTTCTTTTTATAAGCTATAACATCTGTATATTATTTACATTATTTATTAGGTATGATGATGGTATGAAAACAATTTAAAATTAAAATGATTAAATTTTGAATTTATTTGTCCTTAATTGGGTAAAAAGGTTACGACTTACTTTATAAATACATAGAGTTGGCTCCACTATCTATGGCACTTCATTCAAAGAAAGAGTTTTTTTCGATAATACCCTACTGATTATAATTTTAGGAGAGTAACAAAGTCGAGAAAATGTTAAATTTTAAGCGTTTGACTGACGTTATGTTATAAAGGAAAAACCTACGAATATTAAAATTTCCTCAGTACATTACTTTACTTTATGGTAGTTTTTAAAGATTTCAATATCCTAGATTTCCAAAAAAATTAAATACCTTTATTATTTGGATTCTGAATGGAAACGAAAATAAATGTGGCCCAAATCAAAAAACCACTAGATGTCAATAAATATGAAATAGAAAACCAAATTTTGTCCATAAGTTCATGGAGTTTATTTCTAATTCGTCTAAACGGATTTTTCGTGCTTTCAACATGTAAACCTGGGACTTTTATTGCAAAAAAATTCAATTTTTACATATTTTATACCATCAACCTGTTAATTTTGCAAATCATATCAACTATATACATATTGACAAATATCAAAACCTTAACAAAATTTCTAAACTATACAGAGCAAACTGAGAAAAATCTCTTTACCATTCTGGTCTATGTAAATGGGTTTACCCCATTTATTTATAAATGTCAAGCCCTACTCAAAAAAGGCCAAACACTCCAGTTTTGGAATCAAAATATCCAAATTCTCCAGGATTTTTATAATTTAGGTACTTTTGAATGGTCAACTGGGTCTAATTTAAAGTCTTATGATCGGATTAAAATTGAAATCAGGCAAAAAATTCAAAATATTATATTTCCAATGCAATTCTTATGGATTGTTTGGGTTTTTGTGACAATTGTTGTTTACATAGGTCAGCTAGACTTTTATAAAAGATACAGTTTTATAAATCCAGATTATTCATGCTGGATACCATTAAGTATATTCATTTATTCTGAATTCAGCTACCTTCAATTTGGTATTCAAATCTGGCAATTATTTTTCCTCAAAATTTACTCAAATATTCTAGATAAGATTGATTGTATTTTATGGGGACTTTTAAAAGGCTTGAAATCTCAAGATGATAAAATAGAAAATTGTGAATTTGAACAAAAAATTCGAGATTGTATTGAAGGATACTATATGATTGATGATTTAATTAAGAGATTTAATGATTACTTTGGATTTACATTGATTGTCTACATTCTTACAAGCTTTTTTCAAATAATTATTGACATTTTTTTCGCCATATCAAAGGTCATTGAGGAGGATTTATCAATGACCATCCCTTCAATTAGTATAGCAGCACTTTATGTCTATCAAATTTATCAACTTGGGACACATGGCTCGAGGCTTGAATATCAAATTAAGGAAATTCAAGACAAATTTTTCAGAATCTCAACAATTCATTCGGAAAATTTAACTCAAGATATCAAACATAAAGTAAAATACATAAAATCATCGTTTTTTTAGGTTGTAAATTGTCTATCTTGTCATAGTCATAAGATAAGTTTTATAAGATAAGATCATAGATCAGTAATAAAATACTAAAATTTCAAAATCATTTGAGTAATTGCTCGAATAGAAATAGTGACTATCACACGACAGAACAGAACCGTCATACCATCCATGTAGCCCCACTTATCTTTAGATTTTTTAAATATTCCATTTGGTTTCTTGTCTCTTTCAATCTTATTAAAATCCCAGATTTCGTCATGTAATCAAATGGACGAAAACTAGGATTTCAAATAGATAATTACGAGAATAAATATTAACTATCAAAATGTACTGTACACTGTACACTTAATTACTTATATGGTATAAGTATAAGCTACCGATTCGATACGTAAGGTATATAAGTAGGATAATATACTCTTATATTATACTCGACTCAAATAAATTATCTGAAATTAGGATTTGTAGTTCCTAATTGTAAATAAGTACCTAATTTTTGGAAATTTTTGGAAATTTTTGGTATTTCTGTCGGATATGATGATTAGATCTAAAAATCATATATAGGTACTTTAAACTCTAATTGAAAATTTTTTATAATCTTTTTAGATTCAAGTGACAACTCAAAAAATCCTCTCAAGTGGACCATCCATTGTCCCCTATTCATTTTTTGCAATCAATCATCGATTTTTAACTTCAATTTTGGCTACTTTCGCTACATACGTTATCATCCTATTCCAAATTCGAGAAATTAAACAATAAAGATTTGACATTTACATTTAATTACTACATAATTACATTAATCTAATGATTGATATAATATAAGCACAAGCACTTATATTATTTATTAGGGTATTTTACTAATGCATCAACCGAAAACTTTCAATTGCCTACTCTGTACCTATAATTAATCGGAATTATTTAAATAAAACTTAAAACAATTAAATATCATATTTATTAATATCCTAATCCTAATTCGATTCGATTACGATTATAGTAATTTATCAGCAAAAGCAAATACCTAAATGTATGTATCATGCGAAGGTGAAGTACCTACATAGTAAATATGGTATGATATGAGGATCCTTAATATAGGTAATAAAATAAGGGTACACTCGTACTCGTATTATACGAGTAATTTATCTTTATCTGTAGGGTTTTTTGAGATTTTTGAGAATTTTAGAAAATAATCTAATCTAGACTCTAGACTCTAGAGACCTTAAGCTTTAAATTGAAGTTAAATAGCTTTAGTAATTACATTTCTATGTATAACAATGTTTAGTACAGGTTGTACGAAAATGTTCCTATATGTCAAAATAGGTCATTTTTGTACTTTAGGACCGTTTTTCTCAAGATCAAGTAGCAGTTACCCGGTAGCAGTAGCAGGTACCCAGTACCCTACATAATAAATTGCAATTTTGTTGGCTAAGGCTAAGGCTAAGGCTAAAATGAGTCAAATCTTGGTACCCAATAATTTTAAAAATATCAAAAACTGTAATAAACTGTAAGGTAAATATAATGCATGCATGTATATGTATGTACTATACTAATGTACCTAAAGATAAGTAGACTGTAAATGTAAAAACTGTAAACAATTTAATTTTAATTTTAATTTTAATTAGATACTTACTTTACTTTTAACTTAATTACATTAAAAGGTAATGTAATTGCAATCTGAAATTGTAATTACTAGTAGGTAATTAAAATGGTTCTAAAAGCTCTAAACCGAAGTGTCATCAATTATATTTTGTTTAAAACAAGATCATTTCCTCTACGACCAGTTAAAGTTCCCAGAAATTTTTCGTCACTTGTCAATGTCAACCCACGAGATGAGAGTGACATGTCAAAACTCCAGGCTAAAATTACCCAATTAGTTGACGAAGAGCATGAGGGGAGTTATTCATCAGACCTGACTGACGAGAATCGAGTTAAAGAGGATTTGAATGAAATGTTTAGAAGGATAGACTGGAGCCGGATTGTCGATGTCAACAGTCTGGAGAGAATTAATGAGAATATTAAACTGAGGAAAAGTGGGGCTGACATGTCACGAATGAGGGAGCACTGGACTCAATTCACAGACAATTTGATTAAAGGGAATATTTTTGCAAACTCGAATAATAATGAGATTATCAAATCTTTGACTTTGGAAGCATTAAAACTACCTAATATGACACATCAAGAGTCTATCGATTGTGGTGGTGGACCTAAAAGAATATTTATTCATGGTGATTGCAGCCCTGCTGATGATTCGAAGATTAGAAAACCATTTCATGAGGTAGGTAATGTCATCAAGTTTTAAATGATTTAAAATATACTTTTTAATTACTTAAGATTAGTATTATATAATCATAAATATTTAATGATCAATCATTTTATGTGTATTTTTAGTTTATGACGGAATGTGGTGCCCTTAGAACTGAGAATATTGGTTTATTCACCGGTCCTAAAAGCTATTACTTGTTGGTAAGCTATTAAATTACTGTGAACTTAATTTTTATAAGGGAAATACTATACAAAGTCAAAGTACAAAGAGATACATAAATAATAACCTCCATTAAGATAAAACTTAAATTTTATTTTTACTTGCTAAACAGATATTTGATGTTAAATTAAATCATTGTTTTGTATTTTGTAGGGTCCATTAGCGGAATTAGAACATGCTCTGATTAGATTTACAATCGAGTCTTTACAAAAAAGAGGATTTTTAATTGTATCAGTGCCTGATATATTGTATCCAGAAATCATTGAAGGGTGCGGTATGTCCACATTAGGAAAAAGGAATTTGGTATGCTCACTTCACTATATATTAATAATTATTAGGTCTAAAATTATTATAGATATTTTTTAATATTAACCTTTTAATTTTAAAGGTATACTGGCTTCAACATAAGGAAGAAGATCCAGAGTTTTGCTTAAGTGGTACCTCGGAAATGGCTTTTGGTGGCTATATTAGAAATAAAATATTTACTGAAGAAGAATTACCATTAAAATTCGCCTCTGTAAGTCGATGTTATAGAGCTGAAATATCTACTGTTGGTGAAGAAAAGGGAATTTACCGTGTTCATGAATTTACTAAAGTTGAAATGTTTGGTGTAACAAAAAGTGATCAAGATAATTCATCATCAGAAAATCTTCAATTAGAATTTCGCAAAATACAAGAAGAGATTTTTACTGATCTAGGTATTGGATTTCAAACACTTGAAATGCCACCAATTGAATTAGGTAATAACAATGACTACCTAACCAACTTATTTATTTTGAATCCTAAATTCTTATTACCTATTTATCTTACTTTAATTTTTTTAGGTGCTTCAGCATATCGTAAATTCGACATAGAAGCTTGGATGCCTGGTAAAAAGTTTTTTGGTGAAATATCAAGCTGTAGTAATTGTACTGATTATCAAAGTCGAAGATTAAATACGCAATATCAAAAAGAAAATGGACAACTTGAATATGTTCATACAGTAAATGGTAAAAAACAAAGTTTCAAAGTTTTATACTTGCCTCTGTTGATTGTATAAAAAGTATTTTAAACAAAAATCTATTTTCTTCCAAAAAGGGACTGCTTGTGCTGTACCTCGGATGTTAATGGCCATAGTAGAAACATATCAAGACCAAAATTCTCCTGGTGGTGTAAATCTACCTGAGCCACTTAAAAAATACATGAATCGCAGTTGGACTGACTCGCTTTCATCATCCCCAAATACAAAAAGTAATTTTCTGAAAGCCAATTCACAAATTGATAGATGTATTCGCAAAATAGTTAAATCTAGAAAGAAACAACAAGAACAGCAACAACAGTCAATCAATGAACCAAAATGAAACAAAAACTCAACCAATTGGTATTTTTGTGTAATTCTTACGTTTTTAATAAACCTTAAAAATCTGAAGACCATTTAAAAATCTTCAATACAGTCAACGGTACGTTCTTTTTCTATTTTTTTTTACATCATTTTAATTTAAGTAAATGAAAGTTCTAATCTAATAATAATATTATAGCTTGAGCTAAAAATACACGGCATAATATTGGCTTTAAGTCACGATTAATTCAATTACATTACATTACAATTTATGGTACAAACAAACTTATCTATTTTACCTAATTTTGTTTCATATTATTGTTTGCCTACCTAAACATGTACTTAAATAGTTTATCGAGCTCTAAATTGGGTTTAATTTTACATTTAAGCTTAATATAAGTAGTACTTATTTAACTAAATTACAAAATATTGTATAAATAATAAGATTTATAATAAGCAATTATATCATTCATTTGAAATTGTTCGTTAATAATATCAGTTTAGGATTCTTAATACAACTTTTTTGTTCTATTTGTCAAGAAAAGATAATTTAGAATCTACAATACAAGTAGGTATCAAATTTGCACAATTAAATTGCCTACCTACTTGTTTACAAATACATTTTTTTAAAGGTCAGCAGATTTTTATTGAGTCAATTGTTAGCTAATATTTAAAAAATATAGTAGCTTATTTATAATTATATCAAAATGACGCAGTTTCGTTTAATAAATATAAAAACTTTTTAACTCAAGATTTAAATTAACCCAAGTACGAGATATCGAACTATCTATTACCTATTTATTGTATTTTATAAACATTCTTACTTATTTCAAAAATACTTTTTAGATCATAATTCGGCAATAAATGATTGATCTTAATTCGACTCAAGTTGATAGATACATAATATCGATTCGATAGTTTAAAAATAATAATCTCTTTTTTATAATCTTGTATTAAGTGATAAGTTTTCTATTAAGTTTAAATAGTAAAAATAGATTTAGATTTTTGCAAAATTACCTAGTTATATTATATTATACCTAGTTTTAAATATCAATTTCAATTCAATTTTTACTAGACAGGTAGAATAGAAGTATCTAAAATATGAGCATTCTAATAACTCTAGCTTTTTTTACTTTTTGAGTCATTGATAATTTAAGGTTTTTTCATTAGAGTTAACTAATAATAATAATAATAATATGGTTAAGCTTTAAAATCTCTGAAAAGACAAATTTTGACCTCCATTTTATATTTACATTGTAAATTTAAATTTAAGGCTAAAGTTTATTTTCAAAGCTGATTTAAAGGAATGGACTGTCTAGTAGGGTCACTGTAATGGGCTTTTCGAGATTCACCTAATAAAATATTGATAATAGAATTAAAATTAGGTAATTTAAGCAGGGTGATATAATTAGCTTACCTATTAGATAATTTAATTAATATTTAAATTACTTCAAGAGGTATTATATTGTAAAAGGATTAGGTAGGTAGGTAATGTGTAATGAATGAAATATTAACTAGGTGTAGAAATAAAGCCAACAGTAGGTACTTTTGCTTTTGCTTATTCTTCTACGGTTATATATAATAGGTACTACTGTATACTACAAACTACAACATACAGAATACAGCTTAGTAATTGCAATTACAAAGTATTATCTAAAAAGTTACTTTCCTAATTAAACCTTAAATCTTAAAAGTAACCTAAAATCCTAAAATTAGACGATAAATCAATTTAACAAAATTGATATTATTCCTAGATTGCTTATTCGTATGATATTAAAATTATAAATGAAAATGACTAGAATACATAGAGTGAAATATTTATATATATATCGAAAATAAAATACAATTTGGTCAAAAAATAAAATCATATCTAGCCCTACCTAGATTCCTTAGCTCTAGATATTGAGAACATACATTTTAAGTAAGATATTTTCAAGTTTAAGTATTAAAATAGTTATAATTTAGATGTTTCTTCTCTATTTTATCAAAAAATGAGTTAAAAATTTGTATCATAGTCTGAGCGTCTTCTTGGCGTATACCCAGTTCCTGTTCCTGTCCCAGTCCCAGTTCCACTATCTCCATAATAATTTCCATTATAATAATAACCATTCCATTCACTCTTCCAAGAATCATAAATATTGTAATTTGTTGTAGATCCTTTCCCAGAATTTGAAGATCTCTGCAAGTGCAAAAAAAAAAAAGAGAAATTACAATTACATATCTAGTCTTATCGTATACTTGAAAAAAACCATCCCAATTCCAATTTGTAATTTGTCCTTTAACTACCTACTATGACTGGTATTTAAGTAAAAAATGTAATAATTTATCATTTTAAAATTTTCAATTGAATCGTGAAGGGGTAATTTATTAACTTGAAACTATTGCTAATAATTATATGAATTTGTGTAAGAAAAGTCTAAACTATTTGTAATCTGGAATCTGGATCGTTTAATCTTACGATTTTATGAAAATTTTCTTTTAATAAGGCACTTATATATGATAGTAAGTTCATACTTACTAGTTGATAGGTAGTATAATCTGCAATTGCTTATGTTATTAATTTTAATTACCTTAGTTGGCTTTCGGTCAAAGGATTTCTCTAATTGTTTACTATTCTCCCAGACATCATCCATATTGTAGAGATCATCTGCTCCATAATTATCAACACCCATATGAGTTTTGTTAAACTCACTAAGCATCTCTTGTGTTAATGAGACTGTATTCTTCTTCTTAGAATTTCTATGGCGGTTCACCAACTGCACACACGCGAAAAAAACCATGTTAATATGCTAATTACAGCCAACTAATTAGGTCTATAATAAAAGAATAAAAATCTTACGACAGTGACACCAAATATGACAACAAACATAAGAGACGCCAGCCCAATGACAATGACGGCAATCCCCTAGTTATTTCAAGACAGACAAAATAGCATTTAAACATATGTTCATGAGAAATTCATTAAAAGTTGTTGATTTCTAATTAGTTCACTTACCCATTGTGGAATGAGAGCTTCTGAGGTTGAAGCTGAAGGAACTTCTGTACTTGAATTACGAACTGCAAAAAAAGAGAGAAAAATTTTATTTTACAAATTTTATTCAAAATGGTTTGCATTTTGTAAAGATTAGCATGAGCATGAAATCCCTACTTCCTATCCTAAATTAAAGCCCAAGACCAAGCCCAAATAACCCTGCTTCTACATATATACTTCAGATAAGCTAATTAAGTTGTTCAAATCAACTGGGTGAAGGTCCAAATAATATCTGCTCTAGACTTCTGTTTCTCTAGTAGCACCTACCTGTATAAGTATATGACTGACCAAGGTTTTAAATTTAAACTTAAAGGAGAAAGGCTCAAAAACACAATACCCTACTTCATTCATACTTTTATAATCATAGTTTGCAATTTGCAAAAAATGTTTCAAATAGGGTATCCACTGCTTATTGAATACCTGCACTATTTTGCATATATGTACCTTATAGTACCTATTTATGTATAAACTATTTATCTCACCTCACCTTAAAAATTTTTCTCCCTTTCTACAATAATGACTTTTTTATATCATACACATGCCTACTGAATAGTAGGTACCTACAGTGCAGTTCAGTTCGGAAATACAATTATTCTTCTACATCTGTCTTTGTGCATTTTTGTACAGCAAAAATAATGCAAAAAATGGACCGCATGAGGACAAATTAGAACTCGCTCATATGCCCCTCACTGGTGTCTAATACTAAATGTAATTTCTAATTTTTAAAAAATTCACTATCTAATATCTAATAATGCATGCAGTGCAGATGCCTTATATTATGCTAATTTGAGACTTCAAAAAAACTTCAACTTGAAACTACAGCTTTGGTCCTTTGTTAGTGAATAATTTGAGCAAAGAAAAAGACTCGAGTCGAACTCGAGCCTCATTGTCATAATATGTAATAAAAATATAGAATTGAAATGAATTGAGTTGCAAATTGTAAATTATCATCAGATACTCTTTATAGTTATATTCTTAAAGTAGGTATAAGTACCCTGCTACAGATTATGTACCTAGGTATGTATTTTATAAGCTAGATTCAGATTAGTAGTTGTTGGTGACCTTGCCTCTCTTTTTATTTTTTTTCATATTAGTTTTTAAAGTACAAGCTAATCTAACCTAACTATGCATGAATAATTGTAGGAATTAAATTCCTTTCTAAGGCGGGGACCTCTCTTTTTTTCAATAGTTTTTTGCATATAATAATAAACTAGCTCCTATAAGAACTTATTACTTTATGTAGTTTACCATCATTTAAGTTCTATAATTTATACAAGAAAAGGAATACTTAAGTAGAAAAAACTTAAATTGATTAACTATTTTCATAGCTATTCTAATATTTATGAATTGTAGAAACCTACCTACTTGTACTACTGGTTTTTTTTTCTTTATAGTCACTATAGGGTACTACATATTATTAAAGAGATCTAGAATTTTCTAAAATAATTTGCTAAAAATTTAATTTTGGCTGATTGCTTCGCTGTACTACAGTACATCGAAGCTAACCGGAGTTATGCTTTATACATAAGTAATAGTAATAAGTAGCACATGCACATACAAGCAGATAGGTAGTACCTAATCCTTTGAAACTTTAAATATAGAAACTAGTGTATATATTTTATATAAATTGAGGGGAAGTCCTAATGTAAAAGATTTTATATGCTAAAAAGATCTCTTTGTTTGTAAATTGTTGATAAGCAGGATATTTTATTGATTTTTATAGATTAAAAGCAAATTACCTTTAAAGTCTGTGTATCTTGGGTCGATGGTGTATCGACCGAGCATAAGTCTTTCGTCAGGGGGTTGACCAGGATCGTCAACTGGTGGCAAGGTCGAGGACTGGAAAAGGGCGGCGTGGAAATAAGCACGGACGTTGGTCGTTGAAAGAGCCTGGTCTACGTCACCCAACAGCACAAAATAGTCAACCAGAACACTACCCTTACTGCAAAAAGACAAACATTTGATTACATCCTGAATCCTGAAACAAGATTACATCCTAAATAATCAATTTCCTACCAATACATTCTTACTATTAACTATATTAGGTTTCAGAATACTTCTCTTAAATATTTTGAAATTTCTGGAAATCTCAAAATTGAAAATCAAATCATATATATTCCATTAGAGTAAAGAACTAAAATTTAAACTGAATAGGCTCAAAACTCAAAGGCTCAAAAAATTTCAATTTATTCCTTATGTCTATAAACACAAACCATTAAACTTTTGTTGACTTTCCCTCAAGCTTTAAAAGATCTGTTTAGGCCAGGTACATTAAAGCAGTATTATATCTAAGGATAAGTACTCTTATGTACCTATATATAGTGCATACAATTAAAGTGTTAATAGTCAATTCTACCTATATAAGTAGGTATGGTAGGGTACTTAAAGTACTAATATATTTATTCAACACACTTTACCTATGTAATATAAAAAATTGATTGAGATAGGCTTAAGATTGAGATCGTAAGTAGGTAATCGTAATGTAAAACCTACTATGTATATATTTAATAGGTAAGTAGTAGGTAGATATTAGATATGTTACTTAAAAGTTAATAAAGCAGGTTTCGACTTACTTGAAGGCTTCAATCTCGACTGAACGATAATATGGTGCTAAACCACTAGATCGGAAAGCTCCATCCAACTATGAAATTTGTGAAATTTCAAAGATTTAATTAATTTTAAGATCAAAAGATTTTTCAACTTATATAAGTAGGGTACTACTACAAAGTACATACTACTATTATAAGTATTATGTAGATAGTATAAAATTTTTTAATTATAATCCCCTCACCTCTCTTTTCATTACTAATTCCAGTTGTTTCCATTCTTCGGTATTCACAGCTGCATATTCGGGCTTCCATCGAACTCCGCCAATTATCCTTTGATAAGTTATTTATTAGTATTTGAATAGATAAAAAATAATAAATTGATGATCTTTTTATGAAAATTTTAGATTTCTTACCGAAGAGTTGCCTCCATTTTGCAAACTGGAGCACCTATTGTGCAATAAGCTACTCGGGATCTTTTTGGAGGTGCTGGGGTAGTTGTTGTTGTTGTAACTGTTGTTCTCCTTGTTGTTGGCTCTGGTGTTGTTGTGGTTGTTGGAGCTCGAGTTGTTGGTAATGTTGATGAGGTTGGCCAGCCAGTAAATTCAGTTGTTTTTCTACAAAAATGTACAAAATTGTTTATTTTACCTAATTTTACATTTTTTTAAAGAATCAAACCTTGTTGGCCATCCAGATCCAATGACAACTTTTGGTGGTTCAGGTGTTTCAGCCACTTTAGGTGTTTCAGTGGTTGGTCTATTGGAGGGTTTTGATCCAGGTCTTGTGGGGAAAACAAGCTTCACCAAAGACTTATCTTCAGCCTTACTTGCTGCTGTACTAGTAGTGGTGGATGGTGGTGGTTTGAAAGTTGGTCCATCACCCCGTGGTTTATAATTTGAAGGTAGGAGATTTGACACATCATCGAACTTAATACCAGGTATGATTGCTTCAATTCCTGATAATTTCTTCTCCTTCACAGCTTCTTGTGTTGTTGTTGAAGTTGTTGATTGGGGAGTTGATGAAGGCATTTTATACCCAGGTGGTAAAAATGCAGAAATATCATCACTAAATTCAATTTTACCAATCAATTTATCAATCGCTGGTGGCGTGGATGAAGCCAACTTTTCTGTTGTTGTTGTTGCACTTGTTGTAGTAGTTGATGTTGATGGTTTTCCATGAGGATTATAAGCTTTATCTCTCTTTACAGGAATGGGTATGAATGCAGGTGGTTCTTTTTTCTCTTCTGATGGTAATTTGAAACCTTTGGGCAATAATGAAGCTAGATTGGTTTCTTGAAATTCTATTTTACTCAGGATATTATTCAAAGTAGATGTTTCAGCAGGTCTTGATCGCCCAGTCGTCTCTGATTGCCCACTTGGATTGGATTTTTGAGAGTTTTTCTGTCCAGATTTTGCATCTTTAAGTAAACTTTCGATATTCAGTCGAGCTATCGGCTTTTTCGAGATAGCAGGTGCTTTCGATGGGACCGTAGTTGATGAAATTTGCTTCGATTCTTCATTAAGACCACTTAGAACCCCATTGACAAGGTCTGACTGAACTCGATCTAGTTTGTCCATAATACTTTCAGTGGGTTGTTGAGATGGTGGAGATTGTGAGGTTTTTTCTGATCGAGCCGGTGGGGATTTATCTGAAGGTTGAGCATTATCGGTGATGAGAACTGGATAATTATCAGGATATGTATATTCTTCTTCAAAATATTCAGCTGGTCCAGTCGGATAATTGTGATCATTTGATGGGGAACTTCCAGCAGAAAGTCCATTTCCTCCAGTCTCGACTGATTTGCTCGTCTGAACCGATGCTACTACAATGGAGGAGCCTGTGGCCCTTGAAAAAGTGACCCGAGGACTTGGTGTAGTTGGTGTCAGCAATTTTTCTTTCTCAGATGAGACGCTTTCTAAAAATTAAAATTAAAAGTAAAAATTAAATTGATTTTTAATAAAGGTCATGCCTTTGGCCTTTTGCCTATCGAAATTAAAATTCTTACTGTTCTCGTATTACGTTAAGTACTTTAAAGATCTTTTAGTATTTTACGAAATAATTCAACTCTTAAAAACTTAGGCATGGACGCATCCCTGTAGGTAGGTAGTTATAATTATTTAGCCAACTTACTTGTTGTTGCAACTGAAATGACAATTCCAGAGGTTTCATCACCGCCGCTTGTGTTCTCTGAAGACTCGATAATCGACTGATGAACTGGTGACTCGGTTGTTGAGCTGGATTTTGTGGATACTGAGACCGTTACTTTGGTTTTAGTACTATGATGAACTTGTCCAGATTTTGTTGGTCTTGGTGGTTTGCTATTTTTGGGAACAATTTCTTCACCACTCTTGTCATAGTAGATGACCTCAGCCTCACCTTTATCACCACCTAGAGGACCACCTGAAGAATTTGCATAGTCATCACCGTTGACATACTCGATTGTATAGTCTTCTTCTTCCTCATCACGAGGTTGGTGTTTTTGTTTATGATCAGCTCCAGACCCGAGTCTTGATTTGTGCTGTTGCTGTTGTTGATTTCGATTCCTTTGTGATCTAGAACCTGCTATGTCCCTTGTTTGTTGCTGTTGTTTTGGTGCTGAAAGTGACAATTCAGGTTCATGCCTTGGTCTAGATGATTTAGGTTTAGACCTTGTGGGTGATGAGTCCGTGCTGAATCTCGACGATGATGGATTAATTTGAACTGTTGGGTTTAAGTTACGAGAATTGAGATTCTGTTGTGAAGGGTTTTTCGATGAGACAGAACGACCACCATTTCCGGTAAAACCACCAGTACCAAAGTCACCATCCTCAAGTTCATGATCAACATCATGTAATGGTTCTATAGAACTTGACCCATCCTCAACACCTCTTGATCTCTCGAATGACTTTTGACCTTTATTCTTTCGACTCGCACCACTTGATGGTTCTTCATTTGAAATCTGCTCTTGATATTCAGGATCATCATAATATTCATACTGAACTTCTTCATAATCCTGAGGATTTGATGAAGGTTGAGAGGAAGCTGATGGTCGACGATCTACATGATCTTTACCACTGTTTCCAACATTTCCATGAGGAAAATGTTGTTGAGAACGTTGTTGGTGTTGTAAATGCTGTTGTGGTTGTTGATTATGTTGTGGGATTGGGAATCCTGGTGGAAAACTTCCTGGTGAGAAGAAGCTTTGAAAGTTTCCTGGAATGATCACCTGTTGAGCAGGACTTACACCACGGTTTCCTACTAGGGGTGATGCTATCCCACCACGAAATTGGTCCAAGATATGACCCGTTCCTGCAAAATAGAAAAAATTTCAATTTATAAAAATTTGAATATTATTAGTATTTAAATAGTAGGTAGGTATAATTGGGTAGCAGTAGCAATATCATATAGGTAAGTAGGTATATGTCTACTCGGTATTAGGTATAGGGTAAGTTGAATTTAAATTAAATAGCAAAATTTGAGTCAAAAAGCTTTTTTAATGAGCTTTTATCGTTAGTGCTTGCAATCCAATTATCTTATGTCGACATAAATTAATGTTAAAAGTGTACTAATTAAACAAACCAAGTGTTTTAAGGGCAGTAGTACATACTACAGTAGGTTACATACTTGTGATCTATACATAATTAAAGCCCTAAATCTAATCTAAATCTAAAAGTCAGAAGCTAAAAATGAAAATCCTTACTTTGACTTTGAACAATATTTTAAATCTCTTGTTTACTGTAATAATATAATATCCAATTAATGAAATGATGATAATGAAAATGTCTATTTGCGATTTAAGGGTGATTCTAATTTTAACTCAAAATATACTTTATTTCTGGTTATAATCATAGTTTAAAGTACAAATTTTAGAGAAAGTACCTAAGTATATAAATTATTTTAAATCCTTTAAATCCTCACGAACACAAAAATTCTCAATCCATTCTGAATCTGAATCCTGAATATTTTTTGAGCTGTATTTGACCAATTTTTACAAAGCATTTTTAAGCACAAAAGTATACACAACAAAAAGTCTAATCTATAGGTAGGTACTTATACTAACTACCTACTACCTAAAGTACCTACCTAATATATAGGTATAATGTATGAAGAGTAGAACTAAAGTAGGTAAATAAAAAAAGGGAAATTAAGGAATTAGGAATTTTTATAAACCTGAGGTTTCCCAAAGGTCTTTTGTTTAAAAACTTATCTAGGTATTTCCTCAAACTTTTCTCAAATAATCGAAATTTTTAATTTAATATCTAATATCTAAAAGCCTATATTATGTATTGTTATACAAACACAAGTAGAATGCATATTTTTAATCGAATTTGAATTTTGAATGGAAAAATACTGAAGCCCTAAATATATAGATAGGTAGAAAAAATCTTAATGAGAATTCAATAAATTATATTTATAAGTAGGTCCAAATTTAAGTAGCTTATTAAAATTTGGTTTTTATTGTAAAATCTCCCATTGATTTTACAATCATCAGTATTAACTATAGGGTACTTGTATGATAATATTTATGTACTTACTGTACCTATCTATAGTGAAGTAAAAAGAGATTTCATATTTATATACATAGGTAGTATATGTACAGATAAAAAAAATTCAAAATCATAAATAAAATATTTTTAGATACCTGTCTGTCTATGTCTATTCTATACTGTGGTTTGTGGTTGGTTAAACTTGCCTATTCGAGATATTTTAGGAGAGATTGGTTTTTGGTCGTAAATATCAGTATTACTATTTAAATCTTGAAGATTTTATTATTAAGGATTTTTATCTTTTAAAAAACATTAAAAGTTACTTATAAAAGTACCTTATATTAAAACTACTATGATATTAATAGATTTTTTTTTAGAGAAAAGTAAAAGTTGAATCTAATCTACTATAGTATTTGTGGTACTATATGTATCTTGGATTTTGAAGTCAAAGTTTCGTCTGAATCTGTAAAGGATATCCTTTAGCTTCCTTCCTTTTTACTCAAATTAATCTTGTATTACATCAAAAAATATGATTAATACTTCCATACTATACCATTAATACCCTTATAAAATGATTTAAAATATGGTTTCAGTTTCAAAGTTTCAACGGAAATGAAAGCACAAGATTCATATTTCAAATTTTACAATTCGAGGACAAGGATCTGATCTGTACAAGCCAGACAACCTTAGCCTTTTCAAATTTTTAAGACTTATATAGATACCTCTAATCATCTATCTGATGGATATTATTGATGGATATCAAAATTAAATTAAAAAATGTTTATATAAATCAAGAAAGTTTGTAGAATTTAGATGTAGAATTTAATTTAGATGGAAAAAAGATATCTATAAGATCTTTTTAGAGAGAGTGACGAGATGAACCAAAACAAAACAAAACAATCGATATCACCTGAGATAATAATAAATTGTCGATTTAATCAACTACCTTACCTACCTACCCTACTATTTTGTATAATATACCTACTTGCATTCTATTTTACGGCTAGATATAAATATTATTATGTTTTTGTAGTATAAACAATTGTTGATATGATAAATTATATAGAGTACCATAGTACTTACATATATAAGGATAGAGATAGGAGATTTTGATATCTTTGATTTCGATTTAACTCTCTCTTACTTTAATCTCGATTTAAGATTGAGATTTTTTGATTCATCACGATCGACCATTTAAATTTAATCTTTAAAAAATGAACTAAATATCTACTCGAAGTACTACAGATACTACTAGATACTTATTAGGATAATGTAGGTGACAATCAATCAATCTACAGTTACCAGTAGTCAGTCAATATCTCTATTTTTTAAATAAATACCTTGCAGATCATTAGCTAGACTAGATATCGTATCGTATCATTAGGTCAAATTGTACATTTGAGCTAGGGAAATCGTATTCGAAATTTGAAATTCTGAAAAAATTTCTAGCTCGACTGAAGCCTTATAAGAATTTCAATTTCCTCGCAGTAAAACTGAAACCTTTCAAGGAATTGTTGAAATTGTAATTTTAATTAAAATTCAAAGCACTAAACTGTTAGTATGTATCAGTATTACATACTGATATGATATCAAATTCTAGAAAAGTTGCCAATATTTTGAAAAAAGAGTCAAAAAGTTTTGAATCTCAAAACTTAATCGACCTTTTGAGTAATTTTACCATTTAATATAGCATAAATATATGATTATGAAAATTTGTCAAATCATCTACCTACCATACCTACCTACTATAAATAGCAAATCATTTTTCAAAAATCATATCAAGATTTGTATTTTGTACAGGTTAGGTTGGTACTTTCCTATCTAATACAAAAAATATCTAGGTATGGTTTATGGTAATGTTTTTTTTCTTGGTAGTTGTAGGATGTAGAGCGATGACAATGAAATTTGAGATGCTTTTTTTTGTATTTCTATGCCCTTAAAATACCTACTATACTATGTATAGTATGTACTAATATAATATTAAAGGTAATTTAAATAGCTCTTTAAAGGGTTTACGGATGTGTCGATTAGACTAATGTATAAGTGTAGGTATGTATAATATACTTTTTTTGGATATGTAGATCGTGAGGTTGACAAGAGTTTTTCGTTGAGCAAAAACATTTTTGGGAAAGGTTGAGAGCCAACTTGAGGGCTCGTTGAAGGGTAAATTATATTTTTAGTTTTCTTTTGATGATGATCATCATCATGAATTTGATGGCTAGAAATATTTATCGACATGCTCTAATAATTGCTCACTAACAGGCCTATAAAGTACTATAGTATATACTTGTAAATGATCTTGATATATCAGCAGGATTTATATACCTACATACCTAGTTTTGATATCTATAATTATGCCTTTCTCAAAAAAGAATTCTTAACTATTAACTATGTATCACACTTGGCTTCTAATAAAGATTTTACCATTATAATATATACATTGTCTCTCAAACTCAAAATATAATAAATATTTATTAAGTATGTTTGTCTGTCTTTTTCAAAATACCTTAACTGCCTTCGGCTTGCACTGAAGATCTCGATTAGTATATATTAGCAGTTCAAATATATAGTGGTACTCTACCTAATTGTAATAATGATAACCCAAGGCTTGGCTTTGGCATCACATAACATAACATCACATATCTAGTATACCTAACCTACCTACAGTATAGTAAATCAAAGTACAATTCCAAAATTGGATATTTTGTATTTTCTTTTGAGAGACCTATCAAATGAAATCAAAATCAAACTCTCTAGCATAGCTCTGAGGCTCAGATTTGCAATCAAATCGAGTCAAATCAAATCAAATCTTATCTGATATTTATATTTATTTTATACAACATTAACAAACCTATAAGTATAATAAATTAGAAGTATGTATGCACTACAGAATAGTACGTGTAGAATGAGATTTAACGACTTGAAATTTGAAAATAGTAATATTATTGCTATATTATTGTGGAAAAGGCGTGACATGAATGAGTACCCTTCAATGCTACATTTATCATTTACTTTATAATGTCCTCGAAATCTCTAATAAAATAAAATAAAATTCAAAAACGCAGTAAACTAAGTTGAAATATTACTAAAATTTCAAATATTGTAAATATCAATAATATATGTAGTAGGTACAATATAGATAGAGATATTATAAATCAATTGAATCATAATGAATGTTAATGTATCTCATCTAATCAATCTTTTCTGAAATTTCAAACCTCTGTCTTTTAAATTGTAAGTTTTGAAATCAAGGATCTAAAAGGATTCAAATTCGGAGTAGACTAGATAACCACTAGGACTGATACTAGTAGTCTAGAATGTATCTTAAGGACAGATTGAATAAAAAAAATTTACCCATTTTTTCTCCAGATTTCAACAAAAATTGCCTCATTTCTGATCAAATAATATACCTAATGATGGCTTATTTGATTTTTGTATTGAAAACTTTGTTGATAGATATAGTGCGAGCTACAAGTATATAATTAAACTGAAGTGTATACATGTAGTTTGTAGTACCAACTAGTTTATTTTATATTTTATTTCTAATAACTTGGATTGCAAGTATATATATATATATGTATAAGTAGTATTATTAGTGAATGAGTTTATCCAAGCCATAAGCCAAACATTATTTCAGGTTGATCGCCTTAACTGAACCAAACCACATATGAAAGGGCTATGAAATTTGCAATTACTCGTATGTACCCTACTGATATAAGAATTTTATTTTATTTTATTTTATTCTATTTTATTGCATTTCAGATGAAAATACTACACTAACTTATAAACTATCTTTGGCACTACATAGCACAATTTAAAGCTGTAGTAAATGTGCCTAATAGAGATAAAAAGCTGTAAAATGAATCTTAGATACTTGAGAATTTCAATACTTTGAAATTTGATACAGATCATCATAAAAAACCATAAAGAGGTATGAATATAAATTAGGTACAAATAGATGTTATAATTCTAAAGGTGATATATTTTTAATGTCTATATCCTCAAAATATTGAGTAGGTATATATGAGATATAATTGAGTTTAGATACAATTAGATACAAGTATAAATAATCCATTTCAAGAATCAAGATTACCTCTATTATAATTACAAAGTGAGATCATTTCACCCTTTTTGACTTTGCCATTTTGATGCTCTTTCTCTTTTAAAAAAATTTACAGTCGAGGCGATCAGCCCTATTAAATTTACCTTTATAACTTTATACTTGGGTGTTTTTTTGCTCAATAAAAGTGTATAACTTCATATTATACAGTTTACTTGAAAGATATCATTTTTTTATCTATAAAATGTTACACAAATCTGATCTGATCTGATCCAACTGATTTGACTTTAGAGCTGACATTGAGAACTGAAATTACAAAGTTGAAAAGTCTTAACAATAATAAAAGTGTATCTGTAAAGGGCAAGTGCAGATTTTTTTTGCACATTTTTATCCCTCGAAAAATTAAATATTTAGAGGTTTTGACATCTAAATTGGAGCTATTACTATAGATCATATACTATCTGTATACAAAGGATTATCCTCGAAATGCCAGAAAAATTTTCTTTATCTAGGAATTTAAAAGGTCTTTTTTTGTATAAAAAAGTACTTATAACTTAAAGTTCTATCACTACCTAGTAGTTTTTAAAGACTTGAAAAAGACTTAAATCTTAAAAATCCAATTTAAATTTATACTGTAAGACTGGTAGTAAAGTAGGTATAGGATAATCCTGGATTTTGTATTATTCGCCATTTAAATAATGGAAATTGAAAATTTTTGACATTTTTTTGTATACTTATTGATCGTTTAGAAACTAGGATAAAGTGTATTTCAATCAGATTCTAATCTCACAATTCAGTAGCTTTAGAAGTTTACAAATAAGCTTTTAAGCGTCTCATACAGTACAACTTGTAAAGGTGAGAAATTGAAATCAGGGCATGTATTTGTACATAAAGTACCTACATAAATACACATAGGTAGTACATAGTACTAGATTCTAGTAGTAGATAGGAATACATGGTATGTAAATATCTACATAAATCTAAATCTAAATCTAATTTCGATGATATTTACTTTCTATGATAGAAAATAAAAACAAAATCTGAGTTCTGATTCAAAACTCAGTGCTCGAAATGCAATTTACAATTTGATTATCTCTAGTTTCTCATGTATGGATTATTGAGTAAATTTAAAATGTCATACACTTACACGATATACTCATGTACACTTGTATATATATGTTTTTATGTATATATTTATATAAGGGATTTGACAGAATTGTGAACAGGCAGGCTTGTGTGAAATATCAAATAAGACTCATAATAAGTACAAGTATAAGATGTGAGTTATGATAAAATAAATTGAATATGAAATGTGTTTGAGAGTTTTTTTTTCTCCTTTCATGTTCGAAAATGTTTAACCTGGATTCTCAAAGTATTTCCCTCAGGTCTTGTCATCATCATCCAAAAATCTAAAATCTAAACCTAATAATAATATTAATGTAAAATTCTCTAAAGCCCACATAATATAACCTATGCAAATGTACCTACTTTTCATAAATTATACCTATGTAGTGAACAAATTTTTATAGTCATGATAATAATATCAAACACAAAAATGCCAAAAACAGAAAGGAAAAAATCGAAATTTTGACACAAGAAAGTAATCGAAGCTTTATAAACTCATTTATTTCATAAAAAGTTTTAAATTTATACAAATACCTATATGAATCCTGTCTACCTAAGTAGTCTATCAGTATAAGGTACCTCAAAAAAGTTATTTTTTTTTCAGCTTTTTTGACCTTTTAAAGGTTACTCGTATATGCAAATTTACACAATTTCTCAGATCTGGATCTGATGATCTTTTTGATCAAAATTCAAGTTATTTTAAAGACTATTTCAAAATAAAGTAACGTACTTTTAGACTTCTTTAAGAACATTTCGACCATTTTTCCATATTTTAAAGGCACAGTTATTATGATAAGTACCTACCCTACCAATAATACCTATACAAATAAAGTTGTAGGTGTAGTCGTAGATGAAACAGTAAAATAAAATAAAAATCTCAAAAAAAATTGCAAAAATGTGTATCGTGTGAGGATTGGTGGATTTCGAGATTTAGATTTTGAGCAACCCGCATATCTCTAAGGTGCATATATGAAATAGGGCTGTTATGCAGTAGTACCCTTATCTGCAAAGTGTGTAGAATTTTATCAATTACTTATCAGACTCTGAACTCTGAACATGCAATTAAATTTCATCATTTTCTAAATTTACAACAATATATTTATGTATCTATACTTATACAATGTATAGGTAGGTAGGGTACTAGGCATCTCGTTAAAAAGTATTTAAGTAAATTGTAAATTGTAGTAAGATATCAAGGTGTGCTATTTCTTGTGTAAAAAATGTACCAGTCTCGACTCGACCTCAACTCATATTCAGTTACGCAAAGAAGATGGGAGATAAAGAAAATTAAATCATTTACTACTATAAGATCTAGACTAACCATATTGCTATCATTTAAATAAGCTTATCATAATCATACTATCTAGTATTCTGTAGAAGTATATACATATTATGATAAAATAAATATTTCAAATTTAAGTGTATTACAGCAGTATCCATATATTTAAAAAGGTATTTAATAGAGGTCAAAGAAAAAGTAGAGTAGTAGAATGGTGGCAAAAAGCATTTAATAGTTTATAATTATAATTATAATTCCTCAGCCAGGCCATGTGAGTGTGAAAGTCAAGAGCTTGAAGAAGAACTGGTTTATAAACTTCATATAATCTAATAATCCATTTTTTTTCTCTAGTATTTTGATTTGATTCTAACTACACTGTATGTACTTACTTTATTATTTATTAGTTAGGTATTTCACTTTATTTCAATTTCAGATCATTCACACTACCATAGGTATGTGTCATAGTGAACACAGATTTACTCAGAGATAAGCAAAATCAAAATGCCATTTGAATTTGAATGAGATAAAAGTTTCAAAGTTTCAAAAAGTGGTCGAGAAATTTTGATCGATTAAAAGCACCTACTACAGATACTGATGGTATCAATACTACTGATAGGTGAGATTGAAAGTTCTGCAAGGGGTCTTATGAATATTATTACTGTTAATTTTTGAAAAAAATGTTGACTATTGTATAGACATTTGTCTATTGTAATGACATTGTACATATATACATAGGAAAATGAAATTGAAAGTTATAGACAAGGACAAGAGTTCTTGTACCAAGTCTCATGATTATTTGTACAATTAATTAAGTACCCTACATATAGGCATTATATCAGTATATTGAGAAATAAAAGATTCAGAACTATACGAATGTTGAGAATTTTTAGCATCCTATTAACCTAGAGGTCTGAAATTTTCAAAAATTTAGACTCGATGATCTAGGCCTATGTAAACTATTTTAACTACTCTGTTTAAAAGGCAATTTCGATCATTTTTAGATGCAATTTAGTCTTAAATAGGTATGTGCTTTGACTTGCTATTAAATTCTGCATAAAATGTAAAAATTACATAAATTTCTGATTTATGTGACATTTACACGGCCTAAAGTGCATTGACTAAATGTCTAATTACCATAAGATTTACATGTAAAGTACAAGTTGTAATAAGTAAAAGTGTATTTTAAAATGTTAATTGAAGACTCGAGTAATGTGTGTAGTAAGTAGTAATTTACTTTTATAAATAAATACCTGTCTTGATTTGATTCGATTTGAATGTATCTTCTTTTTTTTCTTTGATGCAAGTCCACAAATGACCAAATAAAAATAAATAACTTGGCGATTGCCAATTACTATATCATATTATATATGCATAATAATATCATAGGTATAAGTAGTTTAGAATGAAATAGAAAAAAAAATCGAAACGGTCAAGTTGCCATTTGAATTTCTCGAGGTAATGATCTACGAGTAATGATCTCATATGTATCAAGAATACATTTTGCATATTTAATTCAATTGCTGCGATTTTGCAAGTAAATAAATACTTGTAATTGTACCTACACTGATAGTTAGTATCATAATATGCTAGAATTGTAGGTAAAAATAAGTTAAAGAATGCAAATTGTGGTGGTGATTAGTGATAAATTACATTTGCAAAGGCGAAGGTGGACGCTTTTTTCTCATACACTTTGAATATCAATACTTGTACAGGATCTTTCAAAAGTACCTACCTACTACTACTTTCAAGTCTATAAAATTATAGCTACTTAATTCAAGTCATTTCTTTGGTAAAAAAAACGCATAAGAATGCCTTCCGAAATTTCAAAATTTCCAAAATCTTATCTACATTTCTAGTTTGAGATCTTTAATTTCTGTATAAAATCATCAGAAATCAAGTTCTACTTCTACTATACAGGTTTAAAAATTGCCTTTTTTTCTATTTAACTATTTAAAGTCTAGTTTATAATAGGTACCTATATTTGAAAATCTATTTATTTGACTCAAAATTTGATAGGTATTTTGGGATCGAAATTAGCTCAAAATTGAAGATTTTGGAAGATTTTGATTCTAAATAAATGTTTTATTTTGGTTAAATGTACTTTTAAAAGATCATGTAAGGATCATATGGGCCTTTTAGACTGAAAAAAGATATACAAAGTATATGCAGATTTACTAACCTGACATAACCTAGATAAAAGAGATCTTTCGCAATCTCAAGTCGAGTCCGTCGAGTCCAACGCTCGCTTTCTCTTTACTCAAAATCTACCTACCTATACACTATACACTCTTAGCAAGTTGTATTTTTACATATACATATATACAAGTACTTTTTTATAAAGTTTTGATCATTTACATACATTTTATTAAATCTTGTATGTATGTATTACTAGCCATTATGCCTTCTATTTGCTGCACAATATGCGTAAGAACATTGAGAATTAGGTGTATAATTTAGGTATAATAGGTTAGTATGTACTACATACATACATATGTATGTATATAGGGGTACATAAGTAAAGCCACAAAATTTATTTCGATTTATGTTCCGCATCAATGTACTGATACAACACCCTATTTTAAACACGTTTAAGTTTAAGTAATAGATTGGAATTTGTGATTAGGATCAAGAAAAGTAAAATTTTAAATTTTAGTCAAGATAAATCTCTTACTACATTTACAGACTAGTCTATATTCTATATAGGTACTTAAGTATTAAATCGAAAATTTACGAGATTTGACCCCTCATTACAGTCATATTTGGCAAATTTGGTGATAATTTTGAGTAATAATCATAATTGGTATTAGACAGGAATTTAGGATATACCTAGAGATATGTAAATTTTGATTATTGCACTTGGTCATATTTGGCAATATATAAACTCATTTACATCATATAAATAGGTCTATAATTTCAAGAAATTTGACAAAAAATTTCATAAATTTTGTATTTTAACTATTATCTAAAGCTAAAACCTAAGTACCCTACATATTATGTAGTATGAATATATCCAAATATTAATTTCAAAATATGTATTACCTACTATAAAATATAATTTTATTCAGTTTTAAGGTTTATAGATTGACAAAATGTTCAATTTTCTTGAGGCTAATTGCACTTCATTGTACGATCCGATGGATTACCTTGGATTGATTTTGCTTGACTTTGCTTTAAATCTAAATTTGTCAGCCTAAGGTACCAATATATACATAGGTATAAGGTATACCTTAAGAACAGGGAGATCGTGCAAGAGTATAACAATCGCATTGTTTTCCCCACTACTACAGTACGAGTATTTACTTATCTTTGTAATTTCAATAATACATAATTCAATCGAAATTGTAAAATGGAAAAGAGTACAAAATCGAAACCAATTAGCTTTAACTTACAAGACCTCTAGATACATTATCTAATAGGTAAACCACAAGAAATTTAAATATTTCTAATCATGATCATTGAACCACGTACTTCAAATTCAAATCTCAATCTGTATCTATAATTCAATATTATAATACAAAGTATATTAAAGTAATTTAGTTCTTGTACCCTACCTATTCTGTATAAGACTTTTACTTTTATAAATTATATAAATAATAAATTGTATAAGAAGTACCTATAGGAGTAACAAAAGGACTTTTTTCGAATTCTTGAATAAGATTTAATAATGATTATCTTAGGTAATATATACAGAGGATATTTTTCAATTTGCTTTACATTTGTAACTAGTATAAGTAGTACAAATAATTTAATAATAAAAGTACAATTATCTAAACTTTAAAACGCGACTATGCAGTACTATGTATACATACAAACCTTAGGTACTATTAACTTGAAAATCTCGTAAGAATTCAAGTGAGACAGCTTTTTTTTTTTACATTTCAAACTTTCTTAACAATAATACAGTTATATTATTAAATAAAATACTTTTTATAACTAACTAACTATCAGTATAAATGATATCACATTGTTGTTCGAATTTTCGAATAATTTTAAGGGTAAGATTTCAGGATTTGAGAGCTAAAAAAGGGAAGAGAGAGTTATTACATTACAATGTATACATATACATATTATTATATAAATAATAATATAATGTAAAATTAATGATTTCTAAACAACTTAATTTAAACCTACAATTTAATCAAATATCTAACATAATATGTATATATAGGGTCGCGGTAAAAATCCTAGCTGCCAAAATCCTAACATACCAAAATCCTACCTCCAAAATCCCATCTGACCGAAATCCTACCGACCAAAATCCTACCTAAACTAAAATCCCATATAAAAATGCCATCTAAATATCAGTATATGAGCGAACCCATCTGGCTTTTTCAAACCTCAAAACCTCAAAAATTGAAAAATTTGACAAAATTTTAAATTTTTGTCAGATTCAAAATATATTTAACTCATATTATACTCGTATGAAAACATATTAAGATTTAATTGAGATTAGATTTAGATGGGATTTTTAGATGGGATTTTAGTTTAGGTAGGATTTCGGTCAGATTGGATTTTGGTCAGATTTGGGATTTTAGGAGGTAGGATTTTGGTATGTTAGGATTTTGGCAGATAGGATTTTTACCTAGAGCCACCATATAGGTAGTACTTTTATTAGACATTACTTTCATTAGAAGATTTAGAGAAAAAAAAAACATTTGTCATAGCTCTCTACTACGGAGTACCCTATTATTATTATTTACATACCTAAGATACTCTTAATTACTTGAAAAGTAATTATATGGAAAGTTAGCATGCATACCATGAAACTAATTAATTTATGAGAGCCTATTGACTAACTAGTAATCTAATTCTATCATTTAATACAGGTAGGTATATCTATAGTAGTCAGAAGAATCGTGTTTAAATTTTAATATCTATGTTTGGTTCAATTTAGTCTCTAGAATTCCTATACCTGCTAATTACTAATTACCTCTCATTCTCTCATCTCATCCATCAGAACCTAATTTAAATTTAATTATGTAATTTTGTATATAAATATAAATATATATTTATTATAGGTATTAGCTACGAGTCAGGAAAACCTTAATGATCATGATCATGACTGTGAATATGATCAGAAGCAGCATCTCATGTCAAAGGTAAACACTTTTTAAAAATTATTTTGTATGATTTCCTAATACATTTTACTTATGATTATAGATAGGTACTTATCTAATATGTATAGATAATATTGTAGATACATTATATTATTACAGTTATACAGCTATCTATTTATCAAAATCAAGCTACTAAATTAGATTGATTTTTTAGCAAGTATCTACCTACCTATCTATAATTTTTAAAGTCAAAAAAATAAATAAATAAAGAGTTGATTTCTATTTCACAAGAAAATGCATGAAAAATAAGCTACTAGTGCATATATAGTGGATGAATTAGGACTATTTAAATAAATGTATTTTATTATACCTACCTTATACTATTTACCTAATTGGATGTAGTATTAATTAAGAGTTACTAATATTTTTATACATACTTTAAAAAATGAATGATATCAATAACAGTATAATATTATACTATTTTATGTAATACAAAATTTGATTGCATATTTCTATCATAAACTTCAAACTACCTATATTAGAAAATTACAAACAACTACTTACCTATAATTATTTTAGTTTGTAGTATCTATATACACTGCATGTGTTCCAAAAGTATGTGGCGAAAATTTTTAGGCCTTAAA
This sequence comes from Nanhermannia cf. coronata Gr-Ori-00579, assembly GCA_034699045.1. Taxonomy (NCBI): domain Eukaryota; kingdom Metazoa; phylum Arthropoda; class Arachnida; order Sarcoptiformes; family Nanhermanniidae; genus Nanhermannia; species Nanhermannia cf. coronata Gr-Ori-00579. The sequence continues at coordinate 29,022 of JAQIXA010000819.1, forward strand.
ATAGTCTAAAAATAGTATAGACCAGATCGGTCAGATTCTTAAACAAGTACGATATGAGATCGATAAGAAATTTAAAGGAGATCACGAATCTCATATCCTTTTGATGATAAGATTACCAGGTCAAAGGTTATAGGTCAAGGAACGAGGACTTTTTACATGGGAGAAAATTTGCAAAAATTGAAATTGGTCAAAATTGCTCGAAAAGACTTGAAATGTCAAGAATTGAGATTCCCAGGAATAATAGTTAGTGCTCGAAAAACGTGAATTTTGACATTTCAAGTCTTTTGGAGAAATTTTAGCCTATCTCACTTTCTCATAAAAATAAACTCTGCATTATAAAACCTCTCAAGTAAAAGGCCTATGAAAAATTAATAAAGATAAGATCTTAATTAAAAAGAACCTATAAGGAAAATGCCATGCCATACTTATTATGACAATAAAGGACCCACAAAGTCTATAAAAAGCTTCAAATAATTTGATTCATTTTTTGTAATAAAAAATATAAAAATTGATTTATACATATCTGATCTGATAATAAAGGTTTTATATGAATTTTCAAGACAAGTACAAGTTAATACTTATAATATGTTATCTTTAAGGAAGTTTGAAAGAAGGAGAACCGAAATTATAACCAGAAGCATAAAGGTACTTACTATATTAATAAAAATTCGAAAAATTATTAGAAAAATTAATAGAAAAATAGATAGGGTACTATAAAGGTTATATTTAAAGTATATTTGATTACCTAATTGCATTCTTTTAATCTTAAAAGTCTCAGCAAAAGATTCGAATTGTCTCGCTTTGTTGTCGAAATGATCCTGGAAGTGTTCTATACAAGAAATAACAAAATAGGTGTTCATTGAAAGTTGATTTAAATTGTAATTTTTAGATTGTAATTTATAATAGATAGGTAGGCATTCTAAAAGATAAGATTATAGTCCTGTATAAAATTGGTTAATTTAAAATGTATTGTAATAACTTACGTGGTTTCCGCTTCTTAAATTTGTCAGTAGACTTTTTCTTTAAGTCATCAATGTTCTTTTGTGAAGGTGGTGGTGGTTGTAGTTTTGGTGGAGAAAATTGTGGTGGTCGCAAACGCCATCCGATGATCATTTCATTAATATTTTGTTTTCTATGGGATTTACTGTTTTTGATGCGGGTACTGCTGGTGCGTCTGCTGCTAGTGTCATTTTTCTTCTTTTTATAGCCGGTGATGATTTTCTTATTAGGACCTCCATTGACCATCGTAGTAACAGTCGTAGGACTTGATATTGATGTAGGTGATGGTGTTTTACTACTTGTCGTCTCAATAATCTCACAGTCATCCAGTTGAATAGTCTCGGCAGTCCCCTCATCAATGACAGGTTCACCATCATCAAATCCATCGTCAGAATCCGAGTCAACTTCAAAGGTCATGTTCTCATCGTCAACCCCACCATCCAACCCCTCTTCATCTCTGCGAACACCATTCAGATCATCAGAGTCTAATAAGGCTTCGATATTCTCAGGGGTTTCATCTACATTTAAAAAATAGACAACTTTTGAATTAGAAAAGAATAGGGAAAGAGTTGGCTTAATCTTAAGTATGACATAATTAAATGAATTGTAATTGTTAAATGGTGAGGTTGATGGGGGTTTAAACACCTCTGCTTTGCTTACTTTGTATCGAGTCACTTTTGACCAACACCGACTTGACCTCCATGTGCGATTGACAATTAGGTATCCAGCAGCAGTAGACTTAAAAAATAAGATGTATAATTTAATTAAAAATCGTAAAATGTAAACCAAAACCAAAACCAAAATGAGAATAGAAATAAAAACGTAACCGACAAGATTAGAAAGAAATAGAAAGACAATTTAAGACATAAAAAAATGAATTAGGACTTAATCAACCGCTGCAGTTTATTTTTATAAATTGGGCGAGCAGAGCTTGTAATATATTATTGTAAACTTACGAGTATTAATTTTATGATTTTAATGTGTCAATTTATAGCCCTTTTGTATTAACTCTATATATCTATAATTTTAAAGCTAATTATTACAGTTTACAGTAGTACACAGTACAGTGAACTAGCATTTATATAAAGAATAATAAGGGAACCCGTTTTTAAATTCATTTAAAATACTGCTTTGTATTATATTATAAATTATATCTAACATAACAATAACTATTAGTAGTTAGTAGAACCCTACTACTACAAATTTATTACTTTATAGATACCTACTATGTACTTATAGACACCACTAAAATTGTTTTGTTACAAAATAAATAAATAAATAAAGTGGCCTTAACTAACCTGGCTTCCTGGTCCTTTGTGGCATTGCCAACTTCAATGGTCTGATTACCTTCAAATTCAAATCAGACTTTATTAATTAAATGATTAATTACGGTTGTAGTTAATTAATATATAGGTGACCACCAAAAACCAAAACCAATAAATAAAGGAGGTAAGAATTATTTATAATGTTAATGTTAATGTTGGTTAATATATAGAGAGGTTCTTGTAATATTTTTATTACTATTTAACATGCCTGTTTAATTGTCTACTGAATTGACCTCAATTGACCCGGTTTTGAATCTTATTTACCTAATAATTGGCGATAATTAAAAAATATGTACAGCAAGTCAGTCAGCAGGGCAGCTGGTTATATTATATACTAGCCACGTATGAAATAGCTTCGCTTATTTAATCCCGTGAGAAATGTATCGGAAATGTTTGCTATCAGTAAAAATCCCTTAAAAAAATGTATCAGTCTTGTATATTTGAACTTGACTTGACATTTTGAGGTCACCGACCTGGGGCATCCCCATGAGCTCATCAAGGCCTTTCTAATGATATAACACATCATGGGTCTAACTCTTACAGGGGCTGAGATACGATTTTTTGAATATATTGATTTTTAACACGGTTTTGGCCCTCTAGCGGCCAAACCATGCATCAGGTCAAAAGGTCACATATATAAAAAAGTTTAAGCTAATCAAGCTCTATCGATTGGTGAAAAAAAAATCCAAAAAGTCCAATTTTTAACATGGTGACCTTTGATCCCGGGGGAACCGGAAGTGACCTTGACCCACACTATAGCCTTAAACCACCGCCGGAAGGAACCTAATAAGCATGCAATATATGGGAGTTGTAGCTCTTATAGTTTCGGAGTCTATAGACGGACAGAAGGACCGAAATGCACGGGGAAATGTGAGACAACTTGAGTAAATTTTATCCGATCTACTCAAAATTTTCAATAGACCTTTGTTTTATAATTATATTAGATGAGTTCGTATTTTATAATGATCCTATTAAAATTAGACCACGAAATGGACAATTTCATACATGCCTTAAGCCTTAAAGGAATTTTTGATTTACTAAATTGCATTATAGAATCTTAAATTTTTTATAGAAATTAAAAAATTCATTTTGATTTTCTTCAGCTTTTGAAATTGAATACCTTTTGAAATTTTAAAATTTTGATTTTGAAATTGATCTCCTATTTCTGGGCCCATTTTTGAACTAATTTAAATGTGCCTAAATTCAAACGAAAGAGTCAAAATCAAAAGAATTTAGAAAAGAAAGAAAAGTGACGATTATCTACCCACACTACTGAATCTTCGATCTCAATTGATCAAATAATTGGACGGTATTCTACGCTCAAGAAATATATTCGCTCAAATGACGGATAGCAAGTTTTTGTATTTTTTCAATTTTTGTTAGATGAAAACCCAAATTTCATCACCGTTTGACCTCTAAGTCATCCCTTCACCCAAAAAAATTGATTTTTTAGAAATTCAGATTACAGAAGGTCGTGAAGCGACCTATGAAAATTTTTTTTGTAAAATTACGCATCAAGTTTAATTGAACTAGAATTAAAAGTTTAAAAGTCATATTTCACTAAACATAAGTTTTACCTATTTTCGCAAAATCTAGAGAAATTGAACCCAATCCCTGCTAATCCGTTCTAAATTTGACTCTGGATTGACATGATTTATAATTCTAGTTTACAAATTAAACAATGTTCATTAGATTTAAGATATTATGTTATATATAGGTACATTTTTTTTTTTTACTTTTTAGAAGGAATGCCATCAAGCAATGGTAAAAGTAAAATGTTAAATATTTTATTATATTTCACTGCATTTATACTTATAAATGCAATATTAACTGTTTTAACTGTTTTTACCATTAATTTTGCCATCAATCCACAAAGTCCCTTACTATATTCTGCTTTACTTCCCCTCAAATATCAAATTGCAATTTTTCAAATCCCTATATTTCTCTACCATGGATCCTTACTTGTACAAGGGATATTGGGAGCGACTTACTTATTCATAACCCTTGAAATGTATATTTTGACATTTGTTGAAATATTAGAAAAATATTGGTAATTAAATTATTTATTAATATAAATTGTAATTACATATCAAATTATACAAGGTGTTCCACAAGTATGTGGTGAAAATTTTAAGCCTCAATATAGTTTAGACCAGATCGGATTTTTAAACAGGTAAGATGAAATGAAATAGATAGGAAATTTTGCAGAAATCACGAATATATAAACCCTTAATGACCAGATTACCAGATTGGAGCAATTTTGGCCTATTTCAATTTATCTCCCATGGAAAATGTCTTGAGTTGATTGACCCATAACTTTTGACCTGTTAATCTTAGCATCAAACCAGAGTGTTTTTCAGGCCATCACCCAAATTAATTCAGGATTTTTTTGGCCAAGTCTAATTTGGAGGTAATTTGC
>JAQIXA010000820.1:0-33755 GCA_034699045.1 Nanhermannia cf. coronata Gr-Ori-00579
ATTATTTTTTTTCCCAAAAAAAAAACAAAAACCATTTGGTTTTTGGTTTCTTACACTTTGAAGTGTGTGTTATAAATTGTGTTTAAAAATTTGAATTTACCGCGTCCATATCGTAGATATGGGGCTAATTCTAGTTTTAGAATTAGAAAATGAATAAAAAAAAATAGAAAATTATGAAAGTTGAATTGAAAGTGAAGTGAATCAAAAGACAGGGTATAGTATAAATACTCGTATTAGTATAATAAGTAGGGTACAATATATTTAGGCATCATCAGGTTAGGTTAGGTATACCATTTAGGTAGGTACTCATTTATCATTTACTTTACGTATATCTGTACATAGTATCTACTAACTTCACTACTCTACAAGTACTAACTACAGTAAAGTAAGTGGTAGATAGTGGTATGTATTTGTATTCCTAATTCCTAATTCCTACCGACCCTACTTACATAGCTTTACTTTATAAAAGGGGTAAAATAATAATTTAAAACAAAACAGAAAGATTTTTTTTAATTTTATTTTATATATTAGGCCGACTAGCCTGTTGCCTGTCATTATAAAGATGTACCTTAGATAATCTAAGGCTTAGATAGATTATTAAAATAAAAAATATTCCTTGTTTTGTTATTTAGGTACCTATTAATCAAACTTGGCCCAAACTTTTTTTGATTTTAAATATTAAGTTCGGGGGTTGTTTCTGGGTCACCCTGTATACGCAAATATATAGGGTATTTTTATCACATTTTAATATTAGAATCGCATTGTAGGCTTATATTATAATTATAATCTTTAAAGGTATTCTTAATTTCGTAATATATTATGTATTATGTCTCAATAGAATCAAAATCAAAGGATATAATCAAAATCAAAGTAAATAATATGCAATAGATCTCGTAATTGTAATACGTTGAGGAATGAAATGAAGTGAAGTATAGGTATAGCCATAGCTTAGCTTAAAAATTTGAATTTTTTACCCTCTAATATAATGTCTAGCCTAGTACTCTCTCCCTGCACTGAACTGGTAATAGATATAGCTAGATACTATTAGTTGAGATGAGATGATACTGAATGTGAGACTAGGGTACACATAACCTCCATTTAACGGGTATTTAGCAAAATAATTTGTGGCCGGGTACAATATTTTATCTCTGTCGCCGTAATATCTCATCTTGATGGTTTTTTGTGAGTTTGGTTTAAAATTTGTCATTCATTCAGCATTTGAAGCATGTACCTATAGTATATGTTAGAAGTATACTGTATATGGTTTTATGGTAAATAATATTCGTATTAAAGCTGCTTAGGTAAAAAAAATTAAAAAATCTTGGCATTGAACCATCCCTAGTTTAACTAATTCTAAGCTCTCTTGATAATTTATGAGTCCAATCTTTCGAGATCCGAACTCGGAACGAAAAAATTCTTACAACTTTTACCCTTCACACACCCGACCATATAAACCTAATACCACAGAGTAGTAGGGTACTAATGTTGATGCTAATTCTAGATCAAATGAAAGAATTAGATGTTATCAAGAAACATACACCTACTAATTTTATTAATTTTTTCTTGACACATTTCAGCTGGTAACGTATTATGGTCAAATTGAAAGGAAATAATTTACATTAAAAACAAGTGATAAATACAATACCATATAATATTAGTACTCGTAGTAGAATATTCTACTACATTCTAAGCAAAAATTATACAATGTACCTGTACCTGTTCAGCTTTACCAGAATAGATGCAGAAATCTACAAGAAAAAAATATTTGGATTGTACCCTACCTTCATACACTACCTACAGGTATAGCTGTAATCCATATTCTGTAGTTAGGTCTGTATAGGTGTACTGCTATATTATGCACTACTAATTCCTAGTAGATTACCTAAGCAAGAAATGTATTTTAGGTCTTAAGTATTAAAAGTCTTCTTAAATATAAGCATTTATTATCTAAGTTAATTATTACCTAAGTTTTGTTATGAAGAATGATAGCTTGTCAAATGAATTGTTGAAAAGAAAAATTTATGTTCCTTATTTATGAGTATTTAAAATTTTCAAATCCTACCTAACTGCCTACTTATCTACCTAGATATAACGTAAATTTTAGATAAATCAAAAATCACAAATTTTTCCTATGAATTGCATAAAATCTCTTAAATAACCAATTAGGAAAAAATCTACCTTTAACCCTGGACCCCGAAGCCTTTAATTTGAATTAGTATAAGAATATTCTGTATATAGTTAGATAGGTACTTTTAATTGAAATTTATGGTAAATAAATACCCTTTTCTTATAAATATCTGTGTTTTAGTGCATCTAATTCTATGGATAAGTTACATATTATTATTATTATACTTGTATAAATATAATACTCTGCATGATTTTTCTTCGAACTTGAAGAGCTGGATGTAAAAACGAGAGTTATTCAATTTCAATAAACATTGAAATCAATTATTTTTTGAGATACCTAAAATGTACTTTAGATTAGATACCTACTTACTAACTATACTGTATATATAGGTATCTACTTATGATACATACTTATCTTTAGTAGGTACAACTGCATGCAAGGTATGTATGATAAAATATCTACAATACAAGTATAATTTTCAAAGCTTCCTCTAATTTCCCATTTGCTTAGGATACGCGGATTTGTTTTCGCTACCGAAATGCTTAAAAAAAGATTCCTATTAGCAATGATACTGACTTGTCGAATCGAAGCCCATTTTTACTTGTAGGTACTTTAAAAATTTTAGAAAATCCTTTTTGAAGTTTGAAGTGCATTTGAAGTACAAAAGGACATTTGAAGGATATTTAAATCTCCACATAAGTCGATGATTTTAATTCAATCCACGTGTTCACCGAAAATACATTTTTGCTAATTGCTTTTTCAGAATTGAACCGTTTTAATAATTTTTGAATTAAATTCAATTTACAAAAACCTGGAATTTAGTTATTATTTCAAAAGAGTTAAAATACCGATAAGAACTTGCATGTCTACTTAATACATATATAGGTAATAGGTAAGATACTAGTACTAGGTAAGTACCTACATTATTGTACAGATACTTATTCCAAGAAACAACCTGCAAGTGCAAGTAGTACTCGTTATACTTATAATATAACTTATCCAAATATGTACAGCATAATTGGATTCTATACTAGTTCAGCCAAAAACCTCAAGTTTTGACCTCAAGGTCACTCCTTCACCCCAGTTTTTTCGCCACAAACCTAACCTAACTTAACTTATAGCAAACATAATCCATTAATGTGGTTCCAGGAACCGCTACGGACGGAATAATAGGGTGTTTCTTGTACTTACATTATTCCCAGAATAATAAATTTCCTAGAATAATAAATTGTAGGTATAATGTAGATCTGGTTTTTGGCTGGACATGTATATTCCGCATAATTGAACGAATATAAAGTCTTATCTATCAGTAAGAATTATCAATTAAGAACCTACATTCGAATCTTCATTACGAACGAATAAATTAAATTATGATTAGCTATTGTAATTTGCTTGATAATATCAAATATCTCAATAACTTAAAATATGCTTACTAGATACATGTAGTTATGTATGTACTGATATATGGGTTGCATTGCATTGCAGTTACCCTACTTATAATTGTGTAAACTGGTAGATAGTGTAGTAAATATGTGTAATTGGAGTGACTCTGGTTGACTTCATAAATGAATGTGTTAGTCATAAAATAAACTGACTTTTCTAATTCTTAAGTGTAGCAAGCAATTAGCTTCTATTATAATGGCACATTTGACTCTTTTTTTACAAGTTCCTCTCAGATCACAAAGTCTCAAATCGTGTTAGTTGTTAGTCGAGATATTTGAGTTGAGCTCATGAAGATCTGAAAAAAAAAACCAAGAAAACTATCTAAGAAAGCTATGTACTCGTACATATTCTAACTTACTCGTTTTAATATAGGTACAGAGTACATACATAATACATAAATATTGTTCAATACTTAAGTATACCTACTGCATAAGTACAGTACAGTGCCTAAACTTAACATCTAACTCGAAATAATACCAGGATATTTGTAGTAATATTATCTTATCTATATAATCGAACTTGTAAGCCTTATGCAAAAGTAACAATTTATTATTTATAACAAATGCTAGATACAAAATTATTTTTAAAAAATTGAGATTTTTAACAAAATTTTAATAAGTTTTTTGTTTATATTTAAGTCTTTATATTTCTAATCTTGATACTTTTTACTTCAGAAGAGTGACCAGATTTCCAATGTGAAGAAGCTATTTGTGAGAGCATGGGATTCTCGTTGGTGACAGGCCCGGTTTGTCGCGTGAATTACAGCTCGGGTCGGTCTAATCCACCTGTGTACACTCCACCGATATGTTATTTCATATAATATGCCATATAATATGCTTATGCTTGTACAAAATTTTCAAAAAATACTGCTACAAGCGTAAAATATACCAAAAATTTGTTATGATTTAATACAATAAACTCTTATTATTCAATTAAAAAGGATTTCATTTATATAGACAGGGTAGAAATACACATCATATTCGTTATAGTTATAATATTATACAGCTTTCAGCTTTATATAAGTAGGTACAAAATTCAGAAATGAAGCCTATTCTTGAAATCTTTATCTTTGAGTTGATTGAATGAGATTTTGAGGGCCAAAAGTAACCTTGATTTGAAGGTACTTACGAAAAACCCTGTATAGGAAAAATCCGACTTTCTTACCATACCTACCCACAGCTGCCGACTGTCCATCAACTTCAGTCCCCCGAAACACGTCTCACAATTATTAAATTCTCACATTATCATTTTTCTCCACAAAATGCTTCCTAGTCCTAGTATTGGTACTAATTTTTTGTAACCCTCTTCTATAAGATACGAAAACAAACAATTTGCAAGAATTTGAAAGCATCATAAATACAAACGAATTAAATGCTAGTTAATAGCAATTTTACATTATTAAATCCTCTGATAGGTCAATTAAAAAGCTACAAGATACTCGTACTTATATGTATGAAATGTTTCTAAAATGACGAAAAATTAAAAAAAATTGAAAGGATTAAACGATTATGATATTAGGTTGTGTTTCATTGTTAATATAAAAAAAATATTTTTCACAAATTTTTTTGGATAATGTTGACTGCGATTTACGATGTATAAATTTAGAAATTAGATGCTCATTTCTTGTAGTACCTACTACTCTATATGAGAAAATGAATACTTGTAAATGTAAATGAACATCCTCAACAATGCTATTTATTTGCTCACGAAAATAACCCGAATCACCGACAACTTACACACATCTACCATACTACTACTACCAAGTGTAGTAACAGTAGACGTATGTACGTATGTTGTAGTATTAGTGTATTAGGGATCTCTCGAGTTGAGCCATTTATCTCAGACTTACAACTTTTCGAACTTACAACTCTCTCAATTCACTAATGGAGCATTTGAAAAGCAAATTCCACAAGATGTTAATGGGCCCATTTATCTCTGCTATTCTATACTACCCATTCTCATCAATTTACACCGAGAGAGAGAGACAAAAAACCAACCAGGAAATCTACATGATCTCTACTCTACAACTGAGATTAAAATATTTTAAAGCCAAATTACCCCTATTATACCCTGCTCTGTAATCTGTAACAAAAAACCGAAGGGACTCACATTGAGTACCCTACCTGTTGAATGTGCTCTTCTCTCAATATTTTAAGGTCTCAAATTCAGTAGGATTTTGCAATGAGGCAGGGTAAAATTTAATAAATAGTGTACGGTTTTGATGCATAATATGTATTATGTACATAGTATGTATCAGTATCTCCTATGTACAAAATGTTTATATAAACATGATGCTTTAAATTTTCAAATTCATTTTGTTTAGAAAAGAACTACAGATAGAAAACTGAAATCTTATGTACATATATATGTATACTCATACGAGTGTACTAGTCACTAACGTACAAGTATCAGTAGAAATGTTTGATCATTCACAATTTATTATTCTAGTGGTTTTTGTGTCATATATGATCCTTGTTTCTTTAAATATCTGTACAAATTATTATTCCAGTGGTTTTTTCTACTACTATTAGATAACTAGGGTAGCTTCTATATATTTACATAATATAAAGTCTCTCTTGTTGTCTTTCCAGTCCCACATTGTAAGCAAAATGTCTAAATATCATTTGACTCTCAATCTCTCGATATGTATCTATGTATGTGTATTTCTATGTACCTACTATTTGTAGTACAAACATAAAATCCCCTTTGAAAGTTTGAAAAATAAAGAAACAAACACATCTGCTTTATGTAGTGTAAAACTCACTCACTCTCAAATACTTTTTATTACAAAAAAGTGAATTGAACAGGGCCAGATTGAGAAACGTAGATCTAAACAACTAATCTTAACTTCATTGTCGAAGGTCAATTTTGCACAAAAAACCAAATCAAAAAAGGTTTTTTTATATCCATTTATATCCAGCATACTTATATTAGTATAGTATTACATAGTACTATTAATCGTAAGTATAAGATATTTTAAGATAAGATTGTAAATTTGAAAATAGAATTCAAACTAGAAACTAGAATTTAAAATTCAAAACTCAAAAATTTCAAGTTTTGAAGTTTTGATAAATTGATCTGCACAATGTCTTTTGAGGTTTTCAAATTTCAAAAATGAAGATTTCCAAGTGAGCCTTAAAATCTTGAAATTGAAAGACTTGAATTTCTTGAAATTAAGCTTCTACAAAAACTACTAGTACTACTAATAGGTAAGTTACTAGTAGATAAGTTAAATATCCAGAACATAAATTTCGAGATTTTTAAGATTTTTAAGATTTAAGACGGGTTCACAAAAGGATTTTCACATGCAGTATTAAGTTACTGGTGAAGAGCCTTTTTGTGCTTGTTTTCATTTTAACTGGATCTACTCAATCTTGACTAAGGGCATGGATAGATCTTGGATATCATATTTAAATACAATTTCTACTACCAGATACTATCATACATACACTTTATGTAGTACCTAGTGCTTTAGCATTAGTAGTAGTTAAATTAGGGATACTTAAGTACTCCGTGTCTGGTTTTAAATGCTGCAATATCCCCTTAAGTACATTGAAATGCACTTTTACACCCAAATTTTACACTCGAGCTTAGCACAAGGAGACTCATGTCAGACACCCTGGGTCTGATCTGGCCATCTTCAAGCGATTTTTTCTCTTTGTAATAGTAGTAGCTACTGGAACTTTTATTAGAATATACTTAAGTAATTTTATAATTGTATCTTAAATAAGTATTATTTGATACCTTTCCTGTAAATAGGTACATAAATTAGTCCTTTAGCGTTTGTTATATTTACTATTCAAATAAAAATTTGTTTGAAAAATATAGAAATTGAAATAATTTTCTAAATGAATTAGGTACAGATTATAAGAAAAATACCCTACTACTTTAATGTTACTTTTTAGAATTAAAAAAGGATAAAAAATGTTAAAGTTTTCGAAATCTAAGCTGAATTTTCAAAAACTTTGATATTGTGAGGAAATTTAACGACATCATCAAGGTACACATGTATTATATATGTGTAAATGGGAATAGAAATAGGAATAGTATCAGTTTATGTGTAAAATAATGACTATTTTAAGTATCCAATAAATTTAAAGAAGCTGATACATATGTTCATACTTTCATTGGTAATTTGTAAATGTTCAAAACTTACACATAAATATGTTCAAGTATCGAAATGTATAAATTATCACAGTTTAATAGCATAAATTATAATAATTTCTGAATGCAGTTCAATTTTATGATGGCATAAATACAACAGTTGAGATCTCACTAGTACAGATAGTAGTCACATGGATATGCATATGTAATGTGTAAGGGATTCAGAGGCTTAAGAAAGAAAAATTTGGTTATAATTTTGTTCAGATTTCAAATGGGGTTATTTAGACAAGCTTTGTAAAAATACATAAACTTGTATCTAGTAGGTAGTAAGTTTGCTTGAGTTTATCAAACATCAAACTAAAGCAAATCTGAGCTAAAGCAATAATACTAGTAGTACCCACATATTACATACTTGTACTAGTATTAATATTATTATGTTTGTATTAACAAATCCAAGTTTACAAACTAAAGTCCCAAGTTTGTAAATCAATCAGGTTGTTGACAAAACTTTTCATTTTTATGATGTTCATTTAATTTTATAGTTTATACAATGGTCTGTCTTAAGTATGACATTACTTGACACGATAAAATCGCATTGAAAACATCTTTCCTAAGCCTCAAATTACAATTAAAACATATTTTTTCTACACACTACTCAATAAAAAGCAATTCTGCAAGTAATTTTTTTTTTGAAATTTTTTTTTGGAATTTTTCAGGTTATTAAATGAATATTATTGCTAAAAATTTGATTTTTAAGCATATTTTTACCTATAAAATACCTACCTACTACCTACATACTTCTGATTGAACTCAAAAGTCTAATCTAATGGAAAATTTTTATATTTGTGAAAAGTTTGGTTCAAATTTATTAAGAAGAAAAAAAGCACTTGGAAAATCTAAAGACCAGCATGCATAGGAATTTTCAATAGCTGAGTTTTCGGGCTTATGATCAGTTCATAAGCCCGAAAATATTTTTAAAATTACTACACCCACACATTTAATGTAAAAACTCCCGTTATTGTTAATAGCTCAACTATTTCATATAAAATGGGAAAAAAAACACCATGTCAGTCATATTACATTAGTTACAAATTACACCAAATCCCCAAGAGTTTAATTCTGCAAAGTTTTTCTTGTTCCAAAGGTACTAGTACTACTATCAGTAAGTACTATAGCATATGTTTAGTATAAGTAAAGTAATGTAATAAGGAAGGAAAAAAACTTTAGATTTCTAAGAAGAAACATTAAAAAAATATTGAAACTAGAGTATTTTATAGCCTTGATAAATGAGACCATTTAATATTTATTGGCTTGTACTACTACTAGTACCATACTAGTAGGTACGCATTAGATCATTAGTTTTAGGCACCTAGTACCTACTGTATACATATACATTATTTATACATATAATATGTAGCATATTATGTAGCCCGTAATTTTTATGAACTGATTCGCGACAAATTGAAAAATTATGACAAGTTGTTCAAAATAACTGTCCCAAACGAGATTATAGAGAAAGAAATATTTAGAAATTTTATTGAAAGAGAGAAAACTGTTTTATAAAACCACATTAGAATATTTTCAAATATACAATATTTATATTTTTCTAAACATTTAAGTGCTTACAAGTTACTATATTGTAAATATTATACTGTGATATGCTAAAGGCTACCTTATATACAGATTACAGATTATATATAAGTATAACATAATGGATAATTATTACAAAGTACCCTACATATGTAGTATGTACATGGCTATTGACACAAAATAAGTAAATGTAATAAGATACTACTTGCAAGTGCAAGACTCTAAAATTAAATCTAACTTGTACCAATAAGCTGTATATGTATATGTATAGGTATAGGATATTTTCAAATTTGGAACAATGCCTTACAAATAAATAAATAAATTTAAAATCTACAAAATTGCAATTAAGGGTAAATATTTTGTGTTATGCTTAATGCTAACTCAAATATTTATGCTTATCAAGTATAAATAAAATAGAAACCCATATACAATATTTACAATAATTTACAATGTTTGTCACTTTACAATGCTGCACATTTTTATTTTTGTGTCATCAAGTTTTAATTATCTAAGTTTTAATTATCTATACATCGATATAATTTTGAATTCCTTTTATATTTAAAAATCTATAATTATAATGTCATTTCCGGTTTATTATGTCTAACCACAACCACCTTTCATACATATCTTTAAATATTTCTATTATTTCTAAACAATCATTTCCATTACCAACTACCGGGCTATTGTATTACTTAAAAAATAATACTCCAACAAGTAGCGTAAGGTACCTAAAGATTTATATTTATATAAACAAATCCCATAAACTACTCGTACCTACCTACACTACTTATTTAGCACAAAATCTACTTACCTAATAATATTTTTTTTTTACACATTCTACGCATAAATTGGTACCTTGCTTATCCCAATTTTTGATCCTTTGATTTTTGAACCACAAATTGGGGTTAAACATAGCATTATCTTACTAGAATTTTTTCACAATGTGAATAGACAATTTTGGTAAGTTACTCTGAATTCATGATGTCTTCACAATACTAATCAATAAATATGTACCATTTTTAAATTTTAACTACCTACCTACTTTATTTTTATTTTTATTTTTATCCACATATATACATAAGTACAAGATGCTATTTATATAGTAGGTAAGTATAATTTATGTAAAAATTGTCACCGGAGGAATCGGAATCATCTTGATATTAAAATAACCATTAGTTTAAGTACAGCTTAAAATTATCGAGGATACCGAGGATTAAATTGACTCTGGAAAAGTGGCCTACAGCTGCAAATTGTGGAACACTGAAATGTTAATTATATAAAAATTTGTAAGCTAAAAATTTAATTTCTTTGAGTGCTAAAAAAGCTTAGCTTACTTGACAACTAATTTGCGAGTAGGCTAAAGATGATGATAAGTTATTTGGTGGTAAATGTGCTCGATTCCCAGCAGCTTGTGTGTAGGGAAATTGAGCCTGAGTTTGCATCACCCCGGCCGCTGAAAGACCCCAACCTGACCTTTAATTCAGAAGAATAAATTCACGGTTTAATTCCAGTTCTAGGTTAAAGATCGACATAAATTTGCATTTTGTAATACATACTAATCCTAAGTAAGTAAAATATCATAATTCTACTCGTATCGTACTGTCACTACTACATATAGCCTATTACCAATTCATAATATAATTCCCTACTATGTTACTTATGTAAAATGTAAATTTACATGAGATAGATAAAGATAATAAGAATAATAAGTAATTCGGTTAAAGGCTAAGGTTCATGTTCAAGCCTCGAGTTTCAAGTTTCAACTTAAGCAAATATGTTACCTATTCAAGAACCCTATATACTAACCTACTAGTAAGTATGATGTAAGACATTTCTAATGCTATTTTACTTTTACTACACTCGAACTCATTATTTGTTATTTCTTTACCCTTTTAACTACTTTTAAAGTCCATCCCATATATCTAATTTGAATTTCGAGAATTTAAAGAAAAGAATATTGCATTAGTACTTCGTATAATATTATAAGAAATAAGATAAAAGTCGTCTTTCGAGTTCTATAATTAGGTAAATACAGATAGGTAGGTACATAATAATATTTATTACTACAACTACTAAGGAGTACTCGTACTCTGTAGTAGGCAAAAGTATATTGCAGCAGTAAAAGACTATTACAATATACCTATTTAAGGAGTAAGTATTTACCTATGTTATGGTAGGTAAGTTACTTAACTTAAACATACTTTTCTTGACTTTTATGTAGGTACTTGGACTTGAAACTTATCAGTAAAGTACTTTTATACTTTTGAATTTGATTTTGAATACTAATTGGTAGTTAAAAAAATCTCTTAGCTTTTGTGATCTTTTTATAATTAGTTAATAAAAATGCCCATTTATATCATATAACCTATCTACGAGTATCTTTAGAGAGATGATTATTTTACAATTATAGATATCTACATCTACCTACCTATATACTGTACTTAGGTACTTTAGTAATACGAGTATGTAAGAATATGATATTGTGATATGTAAGAAATTGGTGGACAAAAAATTGAACAGTATATAATTTTTATGAAATGTTCATAAGTAGGTACCTAGCGAGTAGAATTTCGTACACTAGAATTAAGGTGAAAGGAGGAATTTTATTTAAAAGTTTACAAAATGCTATTATGACTATAGGAGGAATATTATATTACTGGTACCCTAGTAATAAGTCTATTGAATTGAGAATTTAGAAAAGGTTATTAAATGAGAAACAGGTTACCCAGAGTAGGCAGGTGGTCCAATGAAATTTCCGTGAACTCCCATGCCATGAAGTGAGTTGAAAGGTGCCATTTTATAGTAGGGAGTACCCCGATTGTACTGCCTCGTCTTCATACGCTTTCTTCGTCTGTAATTCCCATTTTCAAACATCTCACCGCAATCCGGAGCTACTCAACCAGTGACACAACATAAATAAGTAAATACGAGACTAAAAAGTTCGTACCTATCAGTATAATTTATTCTTTACTATTATGTATTTACATAACCGAATCTCTTGAGAATTCTCTTGTGTATAGGTATAGTACCATCACATGTACAGCAGTATGATGGTACCATACTACTACCCTACTATAATCAGGATAAAGAATAAATGACCGAAATAAGTTAAACTTACCAATAGTCCAATAATTGCCTTTTCTTTCACCACCACCTTCCCTGGGCACTTTCACGAAGCACTCATTCAACCTGAATATCACAAAAAGAACATAATCTGTAATATTACTTACAGCTCCAAGTTAGTAGATAGTATCTACCTAACATATAATATTGTATTACTTTTTGTTCGTCTTGGATCTCATTACTCATTTCTTAGTCATTAGATTAGTGGGGATTTTTGATTTGAATTTTGAAATCAAGAAACTACTAAGGTATAAATCATATACAAATATACAAAGTACCTATATGTTAGTTTAGTAATATGAAAATGAAATCCAAGATAGACAAATGAGTATGCAGAGTATTTGCTTGTATAGGTAAGTATATAGGTATAGTATAAGTAAAAAAAAAAACTCACGAAAGATTATGTCTTATTGAATTCTGCCAGCCCTTTTTATTTCCATTTTCGAAAAATGGAAATTTCCTCGTGATATAATTGTAGATCTCTGAGAGGGTGGCCCGCTCATTTTGACTCTCCTTTATGGCCATTGTGATAAGAGCCACATAGGAGTATGGTGGTTTGGAATTCGGGTCAGTGATCTCATTCACCCCTGTCGTATTTGAGGCTGAAGAATTGATGTGGATGTTGATGTTTGAACTCGAGGACCCTCGGCTCTTTCTGTGTTGATGGAGTCCGACTGTTAATGGAGTTGGCCCAGTTGTCAATGGCTCTGGATTCTCCACTATGACCAGTCCGCAAGAATCCGGCCGATTTGGTGATTCAGCACTCTCCGAGTCCGAGATAGGAGGACCAGCTGAGGAGGCGGATGCGGCTGCTGAGGTCATGGCCATTGAAACGATGTCAATCGGACCTCGACCATTATTCCCCCCGCCAGGACTCGGCATCATATAGTTTTCAGTGAGAGATCCACCGGACCCATTTTTAACAGAGGTGGTGGTGGACCGATGGGGGAAATGTTGAGTATACGAGGAAAATATACTTTTTGGGTTTGCACAAGCGATTGGTGTTTGCAGCTGTTTTCCCGGGGATAGGTTAAGAATGCTCAAATGCTGCTGATGGTGCTGTTGTTGTTGCTGCTGATGTTGAGAGACTTCGATAATCGTGTGATTTCCATCCTCAGTCCCTTCGTCTCTGTCATTCTGAGTTTGGTCATCGTGTGGCTGTTGTTGTCTCTGTTGATGCTGTTGTTGCTGCTGTGGAGGATTCCGAATAGAATTCGGTTGGTCAT
The DNA here is from genome assembly GCA_034699045.1 of Nanhermannia cf. coronata Gr-Ori-00579. Classification (NCBI taxonomy): domain Eukaryota; kingdom Metazoa; phylum Arthropoda; class Arachnida; order Sarcoptiformes; family Nanhermanniidae; genus Nanhermannia; species Nanhermannia cf. coronata Gr-Ori-00579. The sequence continues at coordinate 13,615 of JAQIXA010000820.1, forward strand.
CGTCATCCCCTGGAATATGAATATAAAGTTGCCGTTCATCATCCTCAATCTCTGAAATGTCGCTCATTTGGTCAACCCTCTCTATAATAGTCTCATTATTATAGCCAATATCTCCACCATTCTCAACTACAACTTCTTTCAAATTGTTAATACTTATATCCTGAACATGCAATTCACTACTACTTGGGACATTACCACTTGGGTCTTCACCAGACTCTCCTGAACCATTGGTTACAATTATTTGATCCTGACCTTGTTGCCCTGAATTAGAATTTGAAGTATTAGTCTGTTCCTGAGGCACAATAATGGTCTCATTTATGTCCAGAGCATTCGTAAGAAATTCTTCAAATTCTTTCCCCATTTCTATCCCATTTATATCATTAGGCTTACTCTCAACAACCCCTGCTGGTGGTAGAGGAGCTGAGATTTCATGCAACAAAAGCCTCCCATCCACTGAACCACATGCATCTGTATTGTTATTACTATTGCTATTATACTTATTATCATTATTATTACTATTATTTGTATCATTATAGGGAATGATTGTGTCTGGATCTTCAACATAGCCTATGGAACAATTACCCCTAGTTGCATTTATGAAATCGATGATTTTTGACATATTGGGAGTCAAGGCCTTTTTACCCAGCACAGCAGGTACAATATTTAGCAAGGGTTTGTTGTCATTTTCATTTTCATTTTCATTCTCATGATCCTCATCGTCTTCAGCAACAATCTCCCCTTCTTCAACTTCGTCATCTCCATTTCTCAAGTTGCCTTGCACACCATTGGTTCCTGACCCTTGTTTTTCCAGCTGGTCATTTTTTCCAGCAGATTCGGCAGCTAATCTGGACAACTGCAGAGCAGCAGACGGAGCAAGATTATGAAACACGGGCTCATTATTACTATTACCATTAATTTGAGCCTCATTTGGAACATTTGACATGCATTTCTCAAATCTATTCATACCCAATTCCATCACATGCTTAGAATCACAAACATAGATAGTATTATTAGCACAATCATTATTTATGATCAATGGGGATTGATGCTTTATGATGGTAGCATCAGTCCCCATAATATTAGATGGATTGTTATTTGAGTTAATACGATTGTTATTAAGAGTGTTAAATTTATTAAGATTTAGGCTGATATTCTCATCGGTCCCTAGGAGGTCTGTAGAAGGCTTATCTTGAACTTGTTGTTGTTGTTCAGCTAAAATCATGGCTTCACATAAATTGTAACGATTATCACCACCAACATCATTAAAATTCATTTGCTGTTGTTTCAAGTTATTTATTCCGTTGAACATTTCAGAACCATTCGAGAAAAATTGTCGGCCAGTTTGCCCTGTAGTATATGATCTACCTAGTATTTTATTATCACTCATTTTCCCCATCACTTCGAATGAAGGCAGTTGTTGTTGTTGTTGGTTTTTTGATTGCCGTTGTTTTTTCTCTTTTTTCTCATGGTGGTTAAAATATTGGTGCTCTTGCTGCCCCTGCTGATGGTTTCTCATAAGATGTAGTTGCTGTTGCTGGCTGAATGCCGAATCTTCAGATAAATTTGCTGTCATCAAGAGACCAATATTATTATTAGTATTTTTCATCGCATCACATGGCCTAGGATTACCATTACCATTACTATTACCATTAACATTACAATCCCCTGCATTCCCATATCTGAGTCTTAAATCTTGCCCATTTTCAACAACAACATCATCATTATCAATATTCTCAGCATTTTGAGTACCACAAGTTGTAGTTGTTGTAGAATTACTTATAATATTTTGATTTGCATGCTGTTGAATCCTCTCGATAGGTATGAATCCACGGATATTATTATTGCTCGAGTTCAAATGTTCATAGTACTGCATAGTTGATTCTGTTGTTGATGTGGAACATGGTACACCACCATTATGATTAAAACCATTGGGATTTAGAACATTGTCTTGGTAAAAGTTTTTCCCATCATGATCATGATGATTCAAGTTATCGCCCCAGTTTGGATTTTGTAAAAGAATATTTTGGAATGAGGATCTTCTGGCTCTATCGAAATCGAAATTGTTATTCAGACCATTCAGATCTGGTTTAGCTTCTCCGAATATTGCTTTATGAACTTCTTTATCATTATCATCACCACTTTCATAATTGGCTACTGTTGTTGTTGATATTGTTGTAGATGAGTTCTTGTCTAAATTTTGATCTTGAACAGGTGGGATTTCAACCATCTCTTCGTCGTCCTCATTGTCTGATCGAGAAGAATATATGATGGAAGCTCTTTGAGATGGATACCTTATAACCCCTTCACAATCTCGACCAATATTTCCGTTTGAAGGCCCAAAACCATAGCCCTGAAAAAAATCAGGGTTGTTTGACTCGAAGTTTGGTTTTTCAGAATTTGCTAAGGCTGAATTATTTCCCGAAAATAGATCAAATTGCTTTTCCCATTGTTGATTTATTGTCGAATTAGTTGCAAGTTTTTCCATACCCATATTTAGCAAAGGCATTTTGTGCCAGAAATTACTCGGGTTCGGATAAGATTTCATGGAGGGTAATGGGATTTTTTCAGCTCCTGGGCAATTATTTCTTAAAGCGTTAAATTCTTGAATGAAATCCCTTTGTTGTTGTTGTTGTTGTTGATGTTGAATTTGATGTTGTTGTTGTTGTTGATGTTGAATTTGATGTTGTTGTTGTTGTTGATGTTGAATTTGATGTTGCTGTTGATGTTGTTTAGATCTATTTCTATGCCTAAACACCATGTTTTGATGCTGTGCTTCATAAACTCCAAAATTTTGAAAATTTTGTTGCAAAATTTGCTGTTGTTGAAGCTTCTCAGCTTGTTCTTGGAACTGCATGGCTTGTAGTTGCTCCATTTTTTCAATCTGTCTTTTAATGATGAGATTATCTTCCTCCGTGTAGAATATACTACTGTTCAGCAAAATTTCTTCTTTACTTTGTTCTTTTTCCTGTTGTTTTTCTTGTTCTTGATCCTGTTGTTGGAGACGTTCTTCTTCAACCTCGATGTATGAACTGATCAACGTAAAGGATTTTTCTGCATCATTCTGATCTTGATCCTGATATTTATCATCTTGATCAATTTCAAAGCTAGGTTCATTTTGTAAAATTGGATCTGTCACTGTATTTAAATCTTGCTCTGGATCTGAATCTGGGTTAGGGGCACGAGTAGGGATGATATTACTCGTTTCATTTTCAAAAATGTAATTCTCATTTTGAGCTGCTGGACTTTCAGACTCATCCATTTTTTTCTTTAATAATCTGGATAATCTCATTCTTTCCTTTAAAAAATCTTTCTTTCCTGATATTTTCTTGGTATTTTTACATTTCTTGCGATTATTTGAATCAGATTTCTGATTTTTCATAACCTTGTTAACCTTACCAGGATTCTTTGATCTTTTCTTCTTCTTTTTGTCATCTTTTGTAGGCTTCTCTAGCTTGATCTTTTTGCTTACTACATGATGATCAACTTGATCTACCAGTACTTGCATTTGATTTTCAATTTGGCTCAAATCAGGATCAGATTCAACCTCAATCTCTTTTTTAACTAAAATTTCATCAGTAGATTCAACTGATGCAACTCTACGTTTTTCTTTACCTTCATCAAATTCATTATTGATTGTATCTTGATTTTGATTATTTGAATCTATTCCTTCGGAAGTATCCGATTGAGGCAGATGTTGACTATTTTCAATAGTGGGCTTTGCAACCGGTGATTTTTCTTGGTCATTTTGTGGATTTTCAGTTTGCACATCCTTCAACTTGGGAATATGATATCCGATAATTCGAAACTCTTCATTTTTGACAAAAAATACCTTATCGACAAAAATGCTCATGTCCAGCTCAATTTTCGGAATGCTTTCTTTCTTGAATGAATTCTCATGAATGCTATTCTCTTGAAACTCTTTGAGATTCTTTAGAGATATTTTATTCTGCTTCACAGCGTCCTCAACCTCATTTGAATGACTTAGAGTGGCTTTAATTTTAGTACCACTATCAATCAATCGGATACAAGAGAAAATTTTGAGGTCATCTTCAAGATTTTTCCAAGACTCTTCGTCCCCAATTTCTCCCATCCTCGTCTTGTCCAAAGGCAGATCGGTTAGTCTGTCTTGAAGGGGTCTACTCGACTCCTCACAATGACTCACAAACAGAGCACCAGTCATGTTGACTCTTAAGGCACAAGCTGGATCTGCAATTATGACACGATGGTCCGATTCTTGACTGATTTTGAGACAATTTATGGGACTCATTATGAAAAATGAGTCTTCGTGGATCCTCGTCAAAGCCTCAATACTCACTTTAAGTGAGGACTCATTTGAATTTATTTCATTAGCATCATCTTTTTTGTCCAGATCATCCGTGTCTGATGTTACTGGTGTTTCTGATGTTACACCTACCTCTTGCTCACCTTCGTTTTCCTTCATACTATTTAAGGTACTATTTGAAGCATCATTTGAAGTCTCAGAGAACCTTAAAAGTGCAGCAGGAATATCTGGCAAAATTTCCTTCTCATTCCTAACACATACACTACCACCCGAGTCATTTGACAAGCTCAAATGTTCAAAAATGTTCTGATTTGTATTTGAGGTATTAAGACCCAGAAGTGACGAGACAATTGGATGACGTTTTATCACACTTGTAGCATAGGGTTCATAACTACTATAATTATTATTATTTTTCAACATTGTATCTGGATCTGGGACAATGACGGTTGGTCTAGATTCATTATTCATATTACTCACATCAATTTTTTTCTCCTCTGTCCAATACCCATTATTCTGACTTGTACCAGCTGTACTACTAGGACCAGTATTGGAATTCATATTAGTATTATTCATCGTTTTGTAGTTGGGGTAAAAATATGGAATAGGATAAAATTTTATTGGAAATTGTACTGGAGGTGGTGGCGGTGGTGGTGGAGGTGGTAGTAGATAGAAATGTTCTTGATATCTTGGATTTTTGTATTTAAGGGTATTTCTATTATATTTTGGATTATGATATTGATGATACTGAGCTGCAGCTACTGCTTGATATGGTGGTGGTGATGGTCGAAATGACGGTGATGGTAAGAAATGCTCTTGATACCGTGGATTTTTGTATTTAAGAGTATTTCGAATATACTTTGGATTGTGATACTGAACTTCTGCTAATTCTATTTCAGTTTTTGGCTCTCTCAATATTATTCCTTGTTGAGGTCGATACTGATATTGCAGTAGATTCATAGAATTTAAAGGACAAGTTCCAAGGTTCTTTTCCCCTCCTAGAAAAATAGCTTTTTATTTAAACTACTACATATTATTATGTTATAATTAAGGTAAAAAAGAAATTTAGGCATTATCAAAAAAAATACTTAATACTAGTAAGTAACAGTAGCAGGTACATGCTTATACCAGTACCTACTCAAAAATATTTTGTTCACAAAAGTACAAGTTAAGTAAGTCATGCGTTAGTTAAGTAGGTAAGTACTCGTAAAAGGGTAGGTACAAAAACGTTGTTGAAAAAAATGCAAATATGTAGTCGTTTAATTTCAGTCATAAAAATTAAAACAATTAGAAAGCTTGTAAAATAAAATACACAATTCCAATGTACGATTAGAGCAATTGTTCATGCAAATAAATAACTATACACAACAGTACTTACGATTAGATAACATTTTATAACCAATCAAAATTGGATTTTGAATAATTCAAACTATTTTTATGTTTTTTTTAGAATGCATTCTAACTCTTAATATACCTAATAAAAAAGGACAAGTCTGAAATGTAGATGGATGTTGATTTTAAGGACTTTTCCCCCTGAAAAGAAATCGAGAGTATCAATTTCACACTCTACCCTGTGTAATATAAATGTAAGACTCCAGGCAGAATGTAACAAGAACATTTAGGTACTTCAGAAAGTTTCACTTTTCAAAATCTGCTGGGGTTAGTTATATTATAAGTTAAAAGTCCCTTACCTACTATCAGCATAAGGCTTCTGAATGGGATAATACTTACTCTATATATATAATGTATCTGTAGTTAGATACTCTGCCTGGTTGTTTAGATAAATAAAGGATAAATTGGAGCCAGTTATGTTTCAGTCACACATAAGTACAAGTAACAATTCACCCAAGAAGTCACTACTTAGGTATAATTAGAACTAGAGCTACTGTAATTTAATTGAAATGTCTATCGTATTATTGTTATGCACATACCTATAGTCTTATACGTAATTGCTAGGATAAGATATTTAGCCAATATGAAAATTTTGTACATAAATACGAGTATTTAAGGGCTGATTATTTTAAGTTTTCAAAAGTAGGTAATTAGAAATTAAATTAAATTTCAAGTGTACATTTAAACATTAAAGGTCAATTTGGCTAATTCAATCACTAAAATTTAAAATGTCTGAATCAGCTATTAAATAAACATTTTAGGTCTAGGTACAAGGTAGTCATATTAGCTAAAATCTCATACTAGTTACAATATGTATAATAGATATATTATGTACCTATGCAGAAAAAATAAAAATCCATAAACTGTGAATTTTCGAAAGAATAATTTTTAAATTTGAACGTATGAATTCATGAGGATTTCATGTCCATAGTTTGGACCTCTTGTGACTTTGGTATTTAATACTTATAAGAGTATATTTTCATGTATTTTAGCTGTTTTATTACGATCTGGGTGAATTGTTACAGGCTAGTGGAGTTTTGAGTCAAAGAGCAAATCAGGTCTTTTAATATTTTATCTTCAGACTCTGATACTTATACTACTGATAATAGTACTTAGGAAGTAGTTAATACATAAGACTAGGTATTTGTCAAGAGTCGATGGTTATTCGATACTTTTTACAAAATTTACCTACTTTTCTTATCTCTCCTTATTTGCTCAGATACCTATTAGTATTAGAGACCAATTTGCTCGGATATCTCGCACCTTTATACATCAATCTAATTGCCTGCCTCCAAGAAAGAAATATAACCGAACCGAAAAGAAATCCTTCGCCCCAACTAACTACCATACCTTAAGTAACTATTCGTACCCTTCAGTTAGCAGATAAATGTATTTATTTTCAGTTTTTCCGTTTTCAGTTTTGCCCAATTTACGAGTTCAATCCTTCCTAACCCTCATTTATCATTAAATTCTAAAAATCTACCTACCCAAGTATTTTTCCTGCCTTTCGGCTTTTCTCCCCTTTCCCCTATCATTTTAAGATTTAATGTATCTATCATCACAAGTATCAATGTCATCCTAAGTATCTATACTTCAACTATAAATGCCAGGTAATATAGTAGGGTACTCGTAGGTTGTAGGTAGTACAGGTAGTAGTAGTATAGTATGTGTATACTTATTACCCTTTTAATTGAGTCATAGTCTTGCAATCTAGTTGATGTAATATAGTAGAATCGTAAGGGAAATTTAGAATTGTAGAATTGTAAATTGTAAGGGGAAGGATCAGGGCATTTCCTCAAAATGTTCCGCAAATTTTTTAGACAGAAATTTTAAAAAGTAAAAAAATTAGTAGTTTGAGTACAATTTTCATTTCTGGAATACAAAATTGAGGTAAAATTTAGATAATAACTTTAGTACTAACGGTACTCGGTACTACTACTACTACTGGTGTATACTCAACTCATAATATAGCGAATATTCCTTTCATTATTCATTTCAAATGGGAAATTTTGTCTTATTAGGTGTTTAAAGATTATTTTTGCGTTTTAAAGTTTGTTACAGTCAAATGGCTTACAATTTTTTATAAAAAAACTTTCTGAATTTTAAAGCACCTTCAGAATAATGCAATGTAGGGTATTAACATATCCATGTATCTATATGTACCTAGTATTATATGTACAATGTGTATTTAATAGAAATTGAGACTTTCTGTGCAAAATTTTCGGAACTTTTGGTCTTAAATACATCTACAGATAATTAAAATTAAGTATAATATAAGGTAAAGTTAATCTTACCGACTCGTCCATGATAGATGGTCTTATGAGAATGATGGTTGGCTGGGGCGTAGTTCAACTGACCTTGCAGATGATGATGATGTTGTTCAATTAATGAAGAACTTTGCAGATTTTGAAACCCACCAGGTGAATTTCCTAGACTGTTGGATCCAGTTGGACCAAGACTACTGACCATTCCTCCGGTCCCATTTCCAGCATGGATAAATGTGTGGAGGCCGTGGTTATGGTGATGGTGATGGTAGTTTGAGTGGACTTCGTGGCTATATTTGTTCTTGATAACCGATTGATGAATATATGAGGGTCCGTGATGGGCAGAAAGTCCAGAGTCAATCTATATTATTAATAAAAATATATGCAAATTTGAATAAATATCTTATCTGTAGAGACAAAAAATGGGGACAATATGTTCGCAATAGTAAAGCAAGAACTAGAGTATTTTAGTTTGAAATAAAAAGTAAGACCTGAATCTGGAGTATGCTGAGAAAAATGTTTTTTATTCCTTCTCAATTCTGAGAAACAATATACAATAAAACCTTGCCAGTTGCTTTTTTATAATAAATCAACAATAAACATTTTAATTTTTTCGAATTTGACGAGTTTAAGTAGCCGATTTGGTTTTGAAGAAAACTTTCTCATTCCATCATCATGGCCTAATCCTATACTGATAAATATTTCATCAAAATATTCATATACTAATACGGGTATAATTATATGGATAAATATTTGCAATATAATTAATTGCCTATATATAATTTCTCAAAGATTTATAAGTTTTGTTATTGAAATATTTAAAAAATCGTATAAATAACTTTCTCAATTTTAGCAATAAATACTTAAATTTTAGTATTGCTATTATTTAATTTAGCACAAAGACAAATATTTTCAAATTCAATTTATAAATACCTACCTACTTAAACAAGAAGAAATTCTAAACATTAAACAGTCCTTAATACTACCCTACTGTATCATCCAAGTATTTATACAAATATAGAGAAATATTAGTAAATACATCAGTCAATAAAGTTGAACCTAGCTTATAACTTGTATCTAGTTGCACATAAAGTTTAGAAAAGAGATCAGATTTCAAACTTTTATCTCATTTTTATGACTTTCAAACTGGCTACATAAATTATTATCAACGATCAGATACCTTACTCTATATTCTACAAGCTTCAAAATTTTACACTTACTGAAAATATTCCCATTAGGTAAAAAAAATGTTTATACTAAAAATATGACCTTATATATAATAATTTTAATATATTCATTTCCCAAATATTTGCCAAAATCTATTTCAAATATGCAAAGTATCATATTCTGACTGAAGTAAATCTCAAAAAACAGCGGTCAGAATTTTCTAAGTTCGAAATTACCAATATAAGGAATAAAATGACAAAAATATTTTATACCTGAATATACTGATATACTTAAACTATAAGGTACAAACTATGGAAAGGCAAATTAATCATTAAAAAATTCAATCTTTTAAAATCAGTCTTAAATTTTCAGTCTTTAAATTCGATACAAAGCCTTTTTTTTATAGAGTGTTTTACGCTGATTTTAAAAGTATTGTTAATAGTTTATCTGTATCTTACGATTTTCGAAAAAAAGTTGAATAATTTTTAAAAAATCAGTAAATTTTAAACTTTTTCTCAATTTTTGTCCATGTTCTGATAGGTTTTGAAAACTTTCATTTAGACCAATTAGTAAAATGATTATCAAGAATTTCCAACTATGTATGTATATATGGCAAAATTAGAAAATTTAGTCGACAATTTTTTTCGCATTTACTTCTGCCATAATTTTTTTTAAATATTGATCTGTCTATATTAGCATAAGCAATCTTACCAAATGAGTAAATCGGTCGTTGGAATGTGAAACGGTCATCAAATTTTCCCGAAGTTCTCGTTCATGAGACATTTTCGCAAATTTTTTACACAAAAAAACTTTACAATTTTTACTAAACACTAAACAATCCAATCACTGATCCAACGATGGACCAATTTAAGAAAATATCCTATAACTTTACAAGTCCATGCTTAATTAAGTTTTCGTATTCAGTATTAAGTATTTGTACCAAAAGACTGATCTTGCTATATAGTTACTTACATATCACAACATTTCGTTTAAAAAATCTCTAAATGTTGATTTGATCACTCACGCACCTGCATATGCATATATGCATATGCAAGGGGTTTTATTTTATGAACTCGAAGCCTTATCATCAAAAGATCCAATTATCCGACTAACCGATTAAAGGGACTTTTTTAATGAAAAAATGAGCAATAATTGAGATTCTGGTAATAGAGAAGATAAAAGTACTGGGGTATTCTTTTCACAACTGAACCTGAACTGTATCTTAATCTCGAAGTTTAGCATTTGAGCAACATTATAATTGCATTAACTTTGGTCCATGAGTCTTAAGTCTTAAGAATAAAGGTATAAGCAGGGTATATTCTGGGTTACATATTATGTGACTAATATGTATGTATGATGGTAAATGAGTTTATCTTGGATTTTGTTTGAAGTTTGGTTGGATAAGAGTAGGAAATAATCGGTAGTTGGTTGGTCGAGGGGAAGATTGAAAGAAATGCTTTTTTGAGCTCGCGCTAGGCTAATCCGTCCCATTTAAAATACTCAGGCCCTGCCTCCGAATTTCTCATCTCGAATACACCTTTTCCGTTCCTTCTTGAATTGTCCCCGGAACCTTTAAATCTAGTTTTTTTTTCCTTTTAAATACTATATCAGTATCAGTATTTGGATATGAATATCGGTACATAAAACACATGCATACCTACCAGTACTACATATATGTATCAGTAATTGTATTATCTAACGATAATCGTAAGTACATACAAAAGTTAAATTCCACTATATGTAATACAGAATACTTTGTACTTATGTATATTTGCAAATGTCCTGGTTTGAAAACTAGAAATTACTCATCGGCTTCGCTATTGTTTCACTTTGGACGGAAAGAATGAGAATTGGAACAAGACTCTAATTTATTGATTTATAAATCTATCAAATCCCTTATTTTTTTTACAAAAAAGCTTTGTTCCTAACTCCTACTTACAGTTTTAGGTAGATATTTTTTAAGGTCTTAAAATAGAATATTTTAGGAATAAAGTGAGTTAAATTATTATATGCAGGAACTTTGCCTATGTATTTATTGCAAATTAAGTACTACTTATATAAATTTGCCCAGTAAGTACCATATTTAGATATCTTATGTATATGTACTTAATTCTAATGTATATGCTTTTTATGAATATTGTTGAAGATATTCAACTTCCTTTTTTAACAATTAGCTAAATGAAAAAATTCTAAATTGTTTCAAATATTTTTTCTAATTTTATCATAGCTTCAGATAAAAAAACTACAATTTTAAGTACCTACAAATACAAATAAGTATTCTTAATCTTAACTTAGGATTAGATAATATAGTTTTCACTATTCATTTACGTATTCCAGCTATGAAAAACCAAACTTTAGCCTCATATTAAGAAACATTTATTTATGAAAATTCTGAATAATGATTTGGAATAATAATACTATAAACTATACCTACCTTATGCATATCCATATTCATAAGGTAAATGCCAAATTCATTTTGAACGTCAAGTACATTTCTAAAAAATGTTGATAGTCAAAATATTTTGTAAAACTATCAAAGTACCCTACATATAGGTATGTATGCATATGTATAATGTATAGAAAGTAAAATTATGAAACATTTAGATTAAAAGGATTTTATTATTTGCTTTGAAAAGGATCATGTCTGTTGCTATTTTAAAAGTTAAATATTTTCAAATTCAAGTCCAAATGTTTGCCTGACATAAGTCACACTCTACTTAAACATTCAAAACCAAAAGACCAACAAAATGAACTTACATTTTACAAAAGTATGTAAATATCAGTACAAGTATAAATACATCTATTAGGAGGTATGCATACTGTAAAGTACTCGTATATAGTGTTAGTTTTCTTGTTGTAAAAGCTATTTATATTAGGTATAAAACAAGAAAATAGTCATTTAAACTATGTACCTACTGGTAGTCGTATTACCGAGACAGTGACATGTATTTTTCTTGGGATTTTTGCTTACCCTTATAAAAATTATCAATTTGTGGATCAATTTCTATTTCATTATCAATGTTTAAAAAAAAATCTAAAATTACGAGTAGGTATCGGATTGAGGTTCAAAACTTAATGGTTTTATTAAACGATTGAGAGTTTAAGCAATCGAATGTAAACTTTTGTACATTTGATATTTAAACATTACTTTTGCGTATAATTTCAATTTCATTGTACCATATTAAACTATTCTGTACAAGTAGGTTTATAACTAGTAACATAAACTATATGTGAGTAAATGGTAGTAAGCTTGCTTGGCTAATTGCAGTAAATTATTGTAAACTCTTTTTTTATCTTTGAGACGGATCGGATTTCAGACAAGGCAAGAATATCATAAAATAATTTATAATGTGCAATAATCTGTTTTGAGCAACTTTAGAGCATTTAAAACTTGTAGTATAACCTATTAAAAAAATTTAGTTGAGACAAATGGTACTTGGTTACTTCAAACTTCAAAGATACATATACGTCGTCATATGTCATCATGCCAGTTAACCTTTTATGACGGTTTTTAAGAAGAATTTTATTTTAAAATTTAAAAAAACATGAACTTTGGTTGGATGAAACATTCACTATTATAGAGATTTGAATCTTGATTGTTTGTATTTATAGTCTGTAATCTGTAGCTAAAAGAAAATTTAAAAATTCTACAACTTATTATTCGGAAGTTTCTCAAATATAATCCAATATACGAGTACATACTCGTAGACTCGTACTCTTAAATTCGTAGTCAAACTCCTCAGACTCATCATCAGGACTCTAGTGTATAGAATACATACAAAGTATAAAGTTAATCATTGTATATACGAGTATACTGGTAATTGTAGGTACTTAAGTATTTTGTTAATATACTTTTTGAAAATGAATTATAAGTACCCTATGAGGCTTTATTTAAAGGCATTTTAATTATGGTACCCTACTCTATAATGCATGCATATTTCATTATTTGACTCGACATACAACATATCTAAACATAAATACTACTATACGTATACGTAGGTATATACTATAAGATTTTTTATCTTGACATATGCAAAAATTAAATTTCCACAATGTAAGCTTTTATTGCAAGCGAGCCTTAATACATTACATACTTAAAATTAACATACTTGTTACGCTAACGATTTGGTATTAGTATTTGATATTCGACATTAGGTATGCTAAAATTGAGAATTTTGCTTCTAGCGTATTCGTAAGCCTATCTCTGCTGGACTCTTGAGATGTATTGTCTTCCTATTTAAAATAATATCAAATTATGCACATTACTCATAATTATATACACTACAAGTAAGTTAAATTAATAATGCATTAAAAAATTCAAAAACAAACAAATTCCTTAATAAGAGTTCAATATCTTTAACAGAATCTTCAGATTAAGATCTGAGGTTGATGTTACTAGCATGTTTTGATAAATTATTTTGAAAATAATAATTTTTTGTCAACTCATTAACACCTATTAAGATAGTTAGAAAAATGACTAAACTAAAAATATTCCCTATAGATTTCAGGTTTACACACTTGTAATTTTTGTTTACGATTAACTCACAATTTCGATTTTTAGAGAATTTTCGAAAATTACATTTTTAATTTAATTTAATATGGGAAATAGATAGCGGAAGACACAGAAGGCTTTCAGTAAAGGTTTCTCATGGATTTTGATAAAATGGCACAATCCCTTATATGTTAAGTGTTTCATTCTAGAACCCGCACCGGATCGGATGAACCTAATCGAATCTCTTTAAGAAAATCTTGCCAAAAAAATAAAGTACCTATATGCAAAGTATCTACTGATTACATGAAAATTCTTATTAGACCGAATTTAACCAAAGACATGAAGGAACCTTATACAGTATAGACTATAGTTGTGACTTTTCGTTTTCGACAAAAATTTCAGATACTCTATACTCCATTGCATACCTTCATAAAACCATAAAACCATGCGGTACGGAGGACGGGTGGTGTGCAGTGTCCGAGTGTATAGACCCTCAAGGGTTAATGTGTATTCCATAATTCTGTGCAGTTTCTTGAAGCTATGGCCTCAATAACCAAGTAAAAGTGAGGCTTTGGTTTAGTTTCGAGAAACTGCACAGAATTATGGAATATGGAAAACTCGTACACTATAGCTATAGTATTGTAATCAGTAAGTAATCAAGCAAATGAGAAAAAAATAAGAAAAAGGCTTTAGTTTAGAGAATCGATCAAATCGATGACAGTAATTCCTAATTTGATATCCGTTTAACTTGGGAGTCGATCTTTAACCCCGATATATGGAGTAACTTGAATTTCAAGTCTTGAAATGTATTCATCTGCAAATATCGGGCAGACTGACTGCCCAATAAAATTCCCTAAATTACATTTTTTTATTTCTATCTACTAGTCAATTATCTTATCCTATTAGTGTATATCCTAACCACATTCTAATTGTAAACTATACTCTATACACTTTATTTCCTTCCACTTCCAATTCCATTCCAAATTCCATTCCATTCCAAATTCCAATTCGAATTTAAAAATTCAAAGTCCACGAAAAAATGTCAGATAAACCCAATTCCAGATCCAAATACCCCTACATATACACCTCGTAAAACATTTGAATCAACCTATCCTTTGCTTGATAATGCACCAATTATGCAATTGAGCTTTTGGTTTTTTTGGTTTTGGTTTGATTTCGGCTTTCTTTTATCAAGTTACTTACTTTCTATTTCAAAATCTTTTTTTTTCTGTTTTTCTGTTATTGTCTGTCGACGTGCGTTGTCGTCTGTCTGGAATTTATTTAAGATTCGATTTTAGATTCGATTTCGATTCGATGTCAGATTTGTCCTTAGTACTTATTACTAGTCCTTAAAAAGTACCCTAACCTAAACCTAATTAAAATTAAAATATATACCGAACCGAGCTCAGCTGTTTAAATTTTTTTAAAGATTGTTATTTTGAAGGATTTTAATTTAATTTAATAGGATCAGATCAGGATAATATTATAATGTATTGTTATTGTTTCGTAATTCGTAGTTAAATCTACTTAACTAATAATTTTTTATTTTTGTTAGTTTATTTATTGTTATTTTGTTTAATTTTAATTGTTAGTTAGGTTAGGGTAAGTAGATTTTAGTTTAGTTATTTTATTATTTATTATCTCATGCATGCATAGAAGGGTGATCAGATGATTCATACTCCCATCAAATTCAATGACCCGAAGGTCAAGATGCAGTTTAATGACTATGACGGCGGTCACCAATATCACAATCAGCACCAGCAACATAAAAAGAAGAGATCGAAATACTCTAAAATTCCAGATCAGATTATCTCAAGGTATACAGATGTCCATGCACTGTGTTTCTCCCCTGATGGGTCAAGACTGACATTTGGAACCTTTATTGGACAATTTGCAACTATTATGTAAGTCTTTTTTAATAGTATTTTAAAGTTATTTTATAATATTATAGCCTACGGTTTAGGTAGGTATCTAGTGTAATTTGACCAAGGTCTTATTCATTTAAATTAGCTATGAAGCACCAGATTTTGATCTCACTTGCGTTTACTTGCAAAAGTGTGGACAAACACGAGTTTTTCAGAGCTAAGTATATTAAATGAATAGAATGCTTTTAAGTAATCATTACTTCCTTTTTGTTTTGGTAGACGAGATCATGAGGCAAATGAAGCATTCCTTGAAACCCTAAACTCGTTACCTGGAGAAACTCCTGTTCGTGATATAGTGTGGAGAGGCGATAAATTAATAATTGCATCTAAAGATTGCTTAAGAATGTACGACCCTTCATATTTTGAAAAAAATCAAGAGGACCATTACTTATCGGCATCAAAATTGAAACCATCTTTTGTTCGTAATACCGTGGCTGAGTATGATGTTCAAGGATCCGATGTTAACTCTTTGGCTCTATCACATAATAATTCCCATATATTTGCTGCATGTCATGATTCAAAAATCCGAGCATTTGATATTGAGACTCGAAGGAATATAAATACAATTCTACACCATAAAGACTCAGTTGATACAATTAGTTCAAAGTAATTTACAACATTCTAAATACCTACCTTATATCATATACAATTAAAAATCATTTTTATGCACTTATTAATTACTTTTTGTTACAAATTAGCTCCGAATATCTAGTAACGGGAGGGACGGATGGAAAGGTCTACGTTTTTGATGCCTCTTTCAGGACTAATAAACCCGTCACTTCTTTCGATTTTAATAAAAATCCGGTTCGTTAATATTTATAATTTATTATATAGCATTGAGTTAGTCAATAGTTTTACAATTTGTGTCCTTTTCCTACAGATTACTGGTGTTTCTATTAGTAAATACTCAACATGGCTAGCTGTGTCTATCAATGGAACACCATCCCCGAATGTGTTTAGCCTTAAAAATGGCCAAAGGCTACCAACTATCAGTATTGGACCTTACTCATCAAGATTTCGACACAGTATATTGAAATTTATAAATAATCTGTCTTAGTTCTTATGTTTGCATAAAACTATTTATTATTATTATCTTATTCAAATAGGAATTCACAAATCACTATTTGACTCAAAAGATGATTTATTATGGGGTGGAGAAGGTGGAATATTGTATAAATCAGAGCTTTTAGAAAAGGCAGATGTAGCAATGCAGGCCAAATATGGGAATGGAGAAATTGTTCATATATATTCAATTGCATCCACACAAGAAGGCCGCATATGTATCGCAGGAGGTAAGTATTGCAAATTTTAAAAAGTTCAGACAAAATACTCATTATTTTACTATTTTAGCATCAAATACACTCTTATTCTCAGGTAAGTACAAATACATCATAAAATACGTCATAAAATAAAATCATAAAAATACACTCTTATTCTTTTTCTCAGACAATGGCCGATATTGGGATGCTGTTATTAAATTTTAATAATACCTATGTAGCTTAAGTCAATTGAACGAATTGAATGAATTGAACAAGTAAGTTAAGTTATATATAATTTTAGTTTATAGAAGTAAAGCTTAAAAAGATTTTAGCTTAGCACTAAAGTTTTTAGTTGTTCGTTAAGTTCTATGAACTAATAAAGAAAATTTTAGACTATAAGATATAAAAATATAGAATTCTTTCCTTATATATAATGATGATACAGATAGGTAGTTATTAATATGTAATTCATTCTTTAGGTGTTTTATATGTATAAGTAGAATAATTTTTATGTATATTATTATTATATTTTAAATAGATTTTTGTATTAAATATCGGAAGTAAATTATGGTCTCATTCAGAATGAGTTTCTGTTTTATATTGACTAATTAATGAATTGCCAAATAAATTATGAACTAATTAATTAATCTTTTTTGCAACCTGCATTTTATCAAGAAATAAGAATCATCTTAATTTCATTCGATACCTATCGATACTTACCTAACCTATCTATATATATAGATAGACTATAGATATTTTCCAAGAAAAAAGTTTCAAATTTTCAAATTAGGTTTGATATGATCGTCTATTATATGTAATATGTAAATATAAAATAGTAAAAATTCGTAGGTAGTTTATTCGTTTTCCTACCAGGGTTTATCAAAGTTTTGGCCTCACTTGAAACTTGAACCCGTAAAAAAGGGGCCAAAACTTCGAAAAACCCTGACGAACGGTCTTTACTTATACATGCATTTTACCAAGTAGTGTAGGTAGTTAGAATTAGAATATAATATACATTATAAATTATACATTACATACGTAGTAAGGTAGTAAATAAAATAGTCCAAGGATATGTGTTAATAGAGGAATTAGTGTATTTACACTTTTTATTTTTAGAAGCCTAATTAAATTAATGAAATTTATCTCGAATTTTGATATAAATTTACTGGTTAAATAAACTAGGTTTTCTTTTTATTATTCTTAATTTTAATAAAGTTAACAAACGATTATCGAGTGTGTTGGTAAAATAGTATTTAAATCTTAGTAAATTATAGTAAGTAGTAGGTCAATATTCTAAAATAATACCGATAAGATACCTCAAAACGATTTTATATCAATTTTAAAAAATCAATTTAAAATTAGATAATAGTCGAATTTCTCGTACAACATTTTGAAGGACTTAAAGTCCAATCATAAACGTATGAAGGTCTTTTCTTAAATTCATGTGTACAGAGCTGCCCTTTTGTAACCAAATTTTTATATCTTTCAACCATTTCAGCTTGAGTTAATTTATGTTGAACCAGGTATTGATTTGAGCAGCCTCGAGATTCGTATTCTGTATCAAATCGAACATCATGCCTATGGTCAAAATCAAAAAATAGAACTATCATTTTTATCCTTTAGGTACTTATATTGTAAGTTTCTGCTATTTATTTAATCTACTTTTAACTTTATATAATAGTCTAATCTACTCTTTTATTTCAGTTTTGAAAGATAAACTTCAAATTTACAAATGAAAAATTGAGTTTTTCGAATCCGTATTAAAAGTAAACGAATTGAATCTGATACGAGGATGAGTATGATGTACTTAGTATGATTTAGTTTAATAACCTTCTTTCAGGAGATATCGAAGATAGCCAAGTACCCATTGAAACATCTTCATTTCTATAATGTGTTAGTACGAGATGATTTTTTACAACAAAATCCGAACATTTTCTATTCAAAATGTATCCTCCACCAAGTGCATAAGGTAAATAAAGATCACATATATTATAATCCAATTCTTTCCATTTCCCATATTTTTTAGTTTTTGCTCTGCCATCAAAAAATCCCCAATAATAACATCTTCTCTCACTAATTTTAGAATTAATTTCATGTATACGATGCTCTTCAAGTTCATTCACAATTAAATCGATACGGGCAAACGAATCATCGTCAGTCTTAAGGATATAATGATAGGGGATTGAGGAAGAAAGTGCGACTAGACTGGAAGACATTTTATATGTAAGATTATTAAAAGAGTCGACTAAATCCGGTAAAAGTAAAAGATCATTATCATGCACTAATTGTTCCATATCTAAACGCTTTTTTGTTGTTTCGTCAAGTCCTATATAAAAAAATGAGATTATTAGTATATTTCAAATGGCCAATACAATGCTAAGAGAATAATAGAAAACTTGCAAATAATAATAGGTAATAGACGTATACCATTCGTTCCAATAACAAAAAAATGTTTTGTTCTACTACTCGAAGGATTTAGCTTGAGCCATGTACTCCTCAATGTATCACGTAATTCAAAACTTTGAGGTGCTGAAAGGATAACTATAGCTAAAAGTAAAAATGGTTCATGCTGAGAAATACCACCAGTCGATAGATCGTCAATAAGATCACGCTCCATTTGGAGTTGATGGAATAGTGTCAACCAAGAGCCCATACTAAATCCTCCAACAAAACATAGGAAACTGCTTAAAGGGAGTCGACCTCTCGTTAAAAATATGTCAGCAAAATACATTTTGGTCAGTTTAAAAATAGTTTTCAAAGATACAAAAGTCCTTCAAAAATTGTCCAAAATTCAAAATGCCAACAAATAATCCTTTGGAATTTTGTCCATAAACCAATAATTTGACGAGCGAGTGACGAGTGGAGTTGCACTTTTGTTTATTATTCAGTTTTAACTTTACGCAACCTGAACCTGAATTAGACACATGGAGAACATGATTATTTTAAATTTTAAACAGGAGGCCTTGTAAAAAAAATCTTCAAAAAATCTTCAGGTCATCTTGATCTTGATAAAAGCTATTAAAACAATAATAATATGTACATATTACAATTTTTATAAAGTCTTAATGAAAAATTTGAAAATAATACATATTTCTAGTGTATATTAACTCATTTAATTCAACTTTGAAAAATCAAATTCTTATAAATTAGCCTCAATTTTACTTCATACGTCAAACTGAAACTTATGAAATGAAAGTGAGGCCCAAATAAGAAAATTTCAAACAGTTGAATTGAAGGAATTTTTGTCATATAACGTACCTTCAAAAACTCAAATTTTTTTTATGTCAATCGAAAGAGGTAGTCTAGGGAAGGTTTATGGTATGTTTATTTTTGCGCGGAAAGACCTAGGTCAAAAGTTATGAG